>JAQZBX010010607.1:0-44250 GCA_029593785.1 Cabassous unicinctus | reverse complement strand
TTCAACATGTGGCAACAGACTTTGGTGAGAAAGCAGCCTTGAGTTGGACCCTTTAGGGCTTTGTAACTGTAAGCTTTAACCCAAATAAACAGCCTTTATAAAAGCCAACAGATTTCTGGTACTTTGTATCAGCACCCATTTAGCTGACTAATACATTCATGTTGCCACCACAATAAAAATCTCCATTTAGCTATTGACTGAAACCTACATTGCTTAGTTAAGAAGCAAGATCCTTTGTGATATGGGACCTAATCAGTATTAGCATTCCTCCCCAATGCTTTTCATCACAAGCCTTTTGCTTTAGCCAAGTTGGGGTATACTTTTCAAATTTTATAGGGCTCATGTGGAATGGTATGTCCTTTTATTATCAGTCACTCAATGTGGTGCAATGTCTTCTATGATGCTTTCTCAGGTCACATCACCCTGGAAAGACTTATCTTTTTGATGGCTTCTTAGGCTACTTGGTTGGACCACTGATATAAACAGTTTCCATATAATGCCTTTTGCTGTAGCTACTTGTGTGCTCTATATATTCAGCTACAACATTTGACCTGATATTTTGAGAAATTGAATAGACTTTCTAAGAAATTGACTTAGCTGTTTCTTCATTGCTCAGATATAGATGTTATCTCAGTACTATACTGAGATTATATGCTAGGCATATTCAGGCTATACCAGAAGCTAATCAGATAGTGGCTTTCATGCTTCAGATTGATATTTAATTTACATATATACTTTTTTCCTTCCCAGATAGACACATTTAAATGGCTCACACAAACCAAATTTTTGTTTAAAATATTTTGAAGGTGTTCTTTCATAGTTTGTAACAATTGTTTCAGAACAATACAAGGTGTTGGTGGTGAGGTAAGGTATGGGAGCCCTGTATGTTTGCTTTATAACTTCACAATGTATACTGTACACTTATTGTTTATGGGTGTTCATGTATGAATGATAAACTTCAATTTTAAATTTTTTTTTAAAAACTGGAGACAAAGGAAATGTTACAGAATAAACCTTGGTTTGCGTAGTTTGTCCTGTAATTGACCAATTTAAACTTTTTTTTAACAGCTTTGGGATGAAAGTAATTAATAATCTAATTGCCAAATTTCAGTAAGTAAAGTCCTTGAAAACTACGAAAAAGTTTTTCTAAATTTAAACAAATAAATAAATTATTGAAACAAAACAATTATAATATATTCTCCAAAGCCTGACAGTATGTTTCTGAGGTTATTTACAATTTTAAGGTATTTTAAAAACAAAGCGTTTTTAACTTCCTATGAAGGAAAAGAAAAAAGAAAACATTTCTTACATAAAATTTCATTATTTTAACCTTATTTATACTTGAGTGTAATCTACCAGGATTTATACGGATATTAATAACTTAACATTATGTCTGTTGAATATTTAAGATGACAAAATTGTGAGGTTTTAACTAATGAAATTATTACAAACCTCTTTTAAAAATTACTGTTTTGCCTAAAGTGAGGTGACTGGGTTTTCACAGAACAGAATGAGGGTTATAAGACAAGACTTTAATAGAATGAAAAGAAGTAGAAGGTTTGTGAAAGCTTGTTTAGGGAGTGTGTTTCATCCTAACATAGGATGGCTAGTTTTCATAAAATCAGGGTGGAAATATGTAGGACAAGACTTGAATGGATATGAAAATTTGTAGAGGGCTTGTGAAGGTAAATTTCATCTGTTTCTGACTGTAATCTAATAAACTTATTTAGAGGTGAAATTTTGTCCTATGGTGAAGTAACTAGTTTATATGGTTATAAATGGCTAAGAGATTATAGGACATTACAAGTTGTAGGAAGTTGTAATAGCATTTTCTAAACTGAGGGATTGGAATTTTCTGGGAAGCCATTATTAAGTAAAGATCTATGAGCTGATATTGATAACAAAAAATAACTTCATAGAGAGAAATGTGTCAGAAGCCATCTCAATCTTTTATGATCTATGCTAACCAGGATTTGTTTAAGGATTGGTGTACTGATGCAAAACTAAAATTTGACTTTCTCTCTTTCTGCTAAAGGAACACAGTTTTCTTAAATTGTTAATCTGTTTTAAATGGAAAAAATTTTAAAAAGTCCTTTTGCAATAATTAAAGTACAAAGAGTCTGTGCCTTATCAGAATGGCTTAATATAATTTATGTTGGCCTAACCATATCCTTAATGGTTTAAAAAAATACAGAGCCAGTGCTATTTTGGAAGTTAAGTCTTTTCAAAACTTTTTTACTAACTTATTTGTCACTGTGATAAACAGAAGCCTGTTTAAATATGGTGTTCTGACATGACGACTTTTAATATTCAAATAAAACCCTTAAGGATACCTTTAATTGAAACTGTTATAAAAGAATTTGTCCTTTTACCTTGTGAAAGTAAGGTGCTTAAATGTATACAGTTATGAACATTGACAATATCAATATATTTGTATTTCAGTTCACAATAGAAAAATACATTCCCAAATTGGAAATTCATAATACTTGTGTAAACTGTGGAAAACTTTTAATGGGATGTTCTTGTGACAATATTTTAAGTTTTAGTCACATTTTATTCTGATCAGAACTTTACAAAGGTGTTAAACTTCTGTTTTGTTTTGTTTTTTTAAAACTGATTTGTCATATAATACTGTGCATAATAACAGTATTTATTTCCTAAGACTATTGTAAATTGTGCAGACTTATGTTTACTGCTAAGGGAAATATTATTTATAAACTGATTTCCCTTGGGAACCTTAAGTCCTTTTAAAAATTATTAGAAAAATAGTTTTCTTCTGGTACTACTGAAGTTTCTTTGTGATAAACAGTATCTTTTAAAAAGAGAAAACATGGAGGAGAAATTAAATGTGTAATTTATTTATATATTTGAGGATTGCATAAAATTCTTAAAGACTTTTAAAGTTCTTACTGTCTGTTTTATCCTAATACTGAGCTGCATGATAATAGTGTTGGTTATAGGTTTAGTAATTGTTAGAAAATGTGATGTTATGAAAGCAACCAAAATCTCTTATCAATTACACTGTTCTGCTCTGATGCTTCTCTAAAAGAGCATGCAGTGACCCCATCTTCAACAAAAAGGGACTTTAAGGAGAAACAAGGTGAGTCTATAAGTTATATTTTGCCTGTTGATTAACAATCTTGGTAAAAGTGTAAAAGTAAAGTGAAGCAAAGTTCATACTATGGTATGCAGTTAATGATCTCTTGAAACAGCTTTATTTAAAATGCCCATAAGGAAAATAGTGCTTAGATTGTAAGCTCCTGCAGCAGTCATATTTATACCTGAGCTCTGATCTCTAATTGTTATTTCCAAGTCTAAAGATGCTTTACTTTTTGTGTATAACCTAATAGCTCCTTAGAATTTTGAAGGGTCTGTATGACACTTGGAATTCAGAACTGAAGTTTACCTACTATACAGGTGCTGAAAAAGCAGCACTAATTCTAAAAGACCACCCCAATTAAAGAAGCTAGAAGAATCAGACTTCAGTTAAAAGGTAAATGAAGCTAATCTAAAGCTAAAGGTAATCAGGATGTAAGGAAAAAGGTAATATTATCAGCATTTTAAAATTTTAAGTACTATTGTAGTCAGAAGACGCTGGATTCTAAGTTCCTGGCTATGTAGCATAAAAGAATTTAAGAAAATGCCAGTTTAATTAGGTCTGTAAAAAGAGTTTATTGAGAAACAAGAGAAAAGAGGAAAGTACACACCCAAGACCTGGATGTGGGCAGCCTCCGGGCATGAGACGTACCTGGGGTCGGGAGGTGGGTCTTTATTAAAGCCATTCTTCACTCCTCCCCTTTCCTAATGTTGGGGAGAGGCCAGGATATTAGTTGCCTTAAGATCCCCATTTGTTAGCTCTCAGGAGACCAATGATGAGATCTTTTGCTTGGAGTTATCGGGGGTTCCTCTTGACCCGGGAAGTTCCCAGAGTCTCAGCGAGGTCTTTCCGGCTTTGTTCTTAGTAGTGGCCTTCTCTTAGGAGGTTTCTGGACGGGGTCTCATGGCCATGTTCTCTGCTAAGTCCCAGCTGTGACTTTCTTCCCTCTTCCTCTATTCTAACCTAACTCAACTCCACCCTCAGAGTTTGGAATCTTACTCTTAAAGGGATGCTAAAGGGCAATAGTCTTTCTTATTACTGTAGTGGTAAAGCTAAACCTAACTATAATTAATGCCTAAGAGTGACCTCTAGAGAACCTCTTTGTCACTCAAATGTGGCCTGCCACTCTAAGCCAAATTCTCACTACCTTCCCCCTCCCCATTGGGACAGAACTTCCAGGGATAATTTTCCATGGCAACATGGGGCTTGACTTCTAGAAACTTTTCTTGGCAATGCAAGATTTGACAACTCCCAGGGATGGGCCCCCCTGATAACACGGGATTAGGTCAAAAGGGGGGAAAGGAATAGGACAGAATAACTTTTAATAGCTAAGAGATTTCAAATAGAGTTGAGAGGTCATTCAGAAGGTTACTTTTATGCAAGCTTCAGTCAGTAGTTAAAAAAAAAAAAAGAGTTGCAGTAGGCAAAGCCCAAAAGAATACTATGAACTATAGATAAGAAAAGCTATAAAATCATTTTTCCAATGTTATTTGTTATTCAACCTTATAATTCTGAATTTATGAATTAAATATATTTTTCAGAAAGTCTGTGAATGAGCCATATGCCAGACAAGCCATGGAACCCAGAGGTCAAAATGGCAACGAGCTTCTTCTCTACTCCATAATGTCAATGCCCATTTTCAGCATGAAGATGCCAGAAAGATCTGACATCCAGATTATCCTCAAGATTGGGAATTTTATAAACAGAGAGGGAGGAGTTGTAACTGAGGGTTAAGAATTAACAAATAATTATGATGATTAAATCATTATACAGATGCCCTTATATTGTAAAATAGCAAAAGGTTAATATCTGAAATTACTGAAGCTAGTTAGAGTGGCCTCATCTCCGTTTAAGGTTACTCTAGACTTAACTTCACCTTTGTGTATGCTTACTATTGAGATGGTAACCACTCCACCCACCTCTGTTTAATATCCATATGAAAATCCTTGTAACTGACCTTTGTTCTGTATATCCCCATCCCCAATTCTTGTGTCTGACCTTAGTTTGCTACCCCACCCCTGTCCATCCTGTTCAGCTCCTTAATGTTTATAAATGAAGAAAACTGTTCAGTTCCACTCCAATTATTCATTGGTACCCCAGTATTATAAAATATAAGAATTTCTGCAGATCGGGAGGCAGTTTTGGGCCATGAGGCCACTGTGCTCCATTGCTTGTGCAACCAAAAACTCTTTCTCTCTTTGAAACTCGGTGTCCCAGGAATTGGCTTTAAAGATGCATCAGAAGGAAGGAACCCACTTTTGCTCAGTATCAATAACAGGATACAGGGCTCCCATAAATCACCCCACCACCAATACCTTGCATTGTTGTGAAACATTTGTTACAAATAATGAAAGAGAATCATCAAAGTATTTCTACTAACTGTAGTCCATATAATAGTCACCTTTTTTTGTTTCAGAGTCTGTCCAAGGCCCTGGATGTGCTTTGTAATTTATAATAGATGCAGTATATTATTTTTTACCCTTTTGAGAAAAGAAATTCTGAATTCCAAAAGAACTTTCATCTCAAGGATTCCAGATAAGGCACTATGGACCTCTAGTAAGAGAATGAAGAGTCATGTTGAAGATAGTAAAGAAACAGGCTTGACAATACAAATGTAATTAATTAATAAATATTCAGCAATATAGAAGCAGAGGATAAAATAGCAAAGCTCCCGAAGAATGCTGAGAGAAAGGAATATGGAGATTCTACAAATATAATGAAAGTTGATATAGGAGACAATAAACAGAGAACAGTCCTAAAGAAAATTTGCTTTCTGGTGGAAAATACCAGGATAGCTAAAGAATAAGCAATAAAGATATTACAAGAAACATTTACCAACATCTGGAAAAAAAGGTGTGTTCATATATCCAAAGAGTTCATATTATTCAAGGAAAATTACTTTTAAAAGACTAATGAATCATCATATACTTTTGAAATTATTTTATTGCATTTTGAAATTAACCTGTTGAGTGAAAGAAGCCAGTCTCACAAGATTATATACTGTGTGATTTCATTTATATGAGATTTTTGGAAAAATAAAACTATTGTGATAAAGAACAGTTCAGTAGTTGCTTGTGAAGTTTTAAAACTGCAAAACAAAGACAAAAATTTCAGTGTCTAGTCAGAAAATACATTCAAAATAAGGAACAGTCATCTCCCTCTTTTATTCAGTACCAAAAGCCAAGAAAATACAATGTTTATAGTTTGCTGAAAGGTAGTGCAAAGATTTTTGACACCAAAGTTATATTATCATCGAACGTGCCCATTATGTTTAGTGGAAATAAATGCATGTATTTTGAGATAAGCAACCATATAAGAAATATATCAACCATGTCACTCACCATGAAAAATAAATAAATAATTAAGAGAGCAACTAAAAATAAAAAGTTCAAGGTGTGGTAATTTAGGCTGAAAGAAATTGTTGTTGGTGTTTCAGTTAACCATCTGAGTTAAATATAAATACATGTTAATATGGTTAAAATTGAATGTAAAGTAAAAATGGAATTTTTCTATTGAAATATATTAATAATTATTAATAACCTCAGCATTTATTAATATGTTAATAATCAGAAATTATTGAATTTCCTGAAAAGATAATAGATAAAAATACAGATTTTAAGTATCCTTTAAAACTTAAAGGACCTATTTGTAAAGTATCGAATATCAAATATATCTTTTGAAACACTGGATTTCCTTTAAACACCACATAAATAAGGCAGGTAAATATGTATAGGTATAGCAGATTTTCTGAAATTATTGTGTATTAGAGGGATTATTAGTATAGAATTAATAGCCACAGAAATGTGGCTAATATTTTCACCTTTCCTATTTTTCTAGCTCAAACCTTCCCTCTATCTTCCCATAGCGATGGTCCTTGGAATACTATAGAAAAGAAAGCATTTCCCTGGCAGGATTTTGGGAGAGAGACCCTCCCCACAAAAGGTATGAAAATTTTTATATGAAATTGTCATTGGAACATAGGTAAACATGGAATGGCCAGAAATGATAGGTTAATAAATAATTCAAATGAATTTATCTTGAACTGAATTGATTAGGTTGTCAACTATTCCTAAGAAATAATTCCTGAGGTGAAAAATGAATTGTTTCAAGACAATAAATGAATATTCATTTTCTGTCAAATTTGGGGATTTGGCTATATAAAATTATAAACCATAGTCCTATAGTTTGTTGAGGTAACACTATAATAAACATTGAATTTTAATTCCTGTGAGGTTCGTATTCCTTCTTTAGTATGGGTACTTACACATATTTTAACAAATTTTGACAAACATATTAATATGATTTTTCAAAAGTGTAGCTTTGAGATTTTTTTTGCCAGTCTTTTCTCGATGTCCTCCACAAGTAAGATGTGTTCCTCTAAGAAATTCCAGGCACAGTAGGGTGATTTTGATCCTTGTTCCTTACACTAGTATTTCATTTTGCTTTATTTTGTTTTGTTTTAATGCGGCTCTGAAATTCTGGGTCACCCAAGAAATGCCACTATATTTAAACTTTTCCTTCTGTGTTATTTTAAAAACGTTATGCTTGAAATTAATTCATCAAAATATTTTATTTTTCCTGCTAGCTGAACAGATGAAAAATGTGTTGTTTTTTTTTAAGTTTAAGGCTATGATAGAGAAAAGTACACTAAGAAAATTTCGAATAGGTTTATTTCATGAATAGAGAGGGAGTAGACATTTGATTCCTTTTCCCAATCTTTCTCAAAGGAAGAGCATTGACCTTTAACAGTCTGTTATTTACTCTCAGTAGACTATTTTCTACCATAAACATCTACATTTGTTCTTGGAATATTTCCTGTCAGTAGTTGTTTAGAATGTTTTTCTTCCCTTTAGACATTGTTTCTTCATTATATGTGTTTTCGTTTTTGAACAAAATTCAATATTTGTTTAAAGTACTTAAGGGATACATGCTATTAAATTACTTAAATTTGGAGTAGTTTTGAAAAGTTCACAGTTCTTTATGTTTTCCTTTCTTCTGAACATAGACATAACACTTCTTTTTTACTCCTTTTAAGGGACAAATAAATTTAATAGGCAGTGGAGTTGAAGTTGTAGTAAAGTAGCTGGGTTTTAATATTTAATTTTTTATGTCAAGAATTTGCAAATATTTTGTTGATATTTACTGTCATGCCATTATTGAAACTCTGTGTTTTACTTTGTTACATCCTTTTTTATTGTTGTGTTCAGAAAAAATATTGCACAAGTGTACGTGTACATGAAAGTAGGTTACATAACAAGACAGAAAATACAGAAACTGCCCAGAAAATGGTAAAGAAAGAAAAGCACAAGGAAAGACAGCAAAGTTAACTCTAAATTCAATCCCAGAAATCCTGGCAAAACTTGAGGTATGAAGTTTCTGTTTTAAAAGTTTACTTTAGTATACAGTGAAGCCAGAATTTTAGTCAAACTGCTACATATATTTCTGAAACAAAGAGATCTGTCAAGTTCTGTGAACAAGGAGTAAAGAAAACAATTCAGTAAGGAAATCAAAATTTATTCATTGTTTGGATGTGAAAAGCTAGGTATGTGCTGTTGAAAATATATATATGGTGATTGTATCATTGCAACTGAACAGTTTTTTCTAAAATCAATAGCCTAATAATCCTGTAAGATTTTATGTTTTTAATCATCTATTGAATAAATATGATTGTAACCAAATTTAATTAATTTTCAACATCATTAATGCTATTTGCACAATAGAAAGAAAAGATAAAAGAGACCAGGTAGCGGATTGGAGCAAGTTTAAAATTGTACTGTAGTGACCAACTCATACTAAAATTTAGTATGAGTTATCTTAAATTAACCTAAAATTCTGTGTTAGATAACTAGACTCACAGTTATTCACCAAAATAGGCAGTGGAGGTGACAGAGAATTAATGATTGCCATAGGTAGAGAGATAATGTGTTTCCATTTTATAAGATTTGGTTGTCTTTGACACAACCAAATGGACATATTCAATAGGTAACCCAAGAAAGTTGTTTGTGTTAGAGATTGGAGAGGTGGCTGTTGGAATCCTGGATAAGAATGTGTGGACCAAACTGAGAAGAGACTCAGGAATGGGACATGGGTTACAACATTTAAGGGTTATATAAAAGATGTTGCTATATAGAGGACCAATAAAGTATAAGTGACTAGAAATAGGAAGAGAGTGTGGTTTGAGATATCAAGGAAAGAAAAGGCTAATTTTAAGATCCCATCAAAAATGTTAAATACAGGAAAGGTCAGCTAAGACAACCAAAAGGTGACCAATAGATTTTATGTAACTTCACCAAATTTACCTGAAGAGTGAAAGCACAGAATACATTCATAAGATATAACAAGAAGATTAGAACATAAGAGCAAGGACTATAAATGATATGTTTTAAGAAGATCAGCTATAATGCAAAGGAGAGTGGTTGCTGAGTTCAAGGATGGATTTTTTTTAATTGGATTTGTGCAATCTTTGTGATAACATCTTTATTCATTATCCATAAAATCTTAAACTCATTTTAGAAAATGAGTTTAAATATTAGAAGTTTGGATAAGCATATTGTTTCCTAATAATTTTTCTTTCCCATTTTAATCCCACATAATCAGCTTTAGGATAATGTAATATGAGAGCAGCAGGCAGAAGAGGTTAAAGGATTGGATATCATGCCACTTATAATTATTTCTTGTTGAGAAAAACAATAATACAAGCTAGCCTACCACCACCATTAATATTATGCAACTATAGGCAATCAAATGGAAAAAAAATCATTAAGTCAATGTTTCTCAATGTGTGGTCAACAGCCCACTAACGTCAAAATCATTTGGACACTTGTTACAAATATATATTCCCAGGTTTCCACTGAGGCATTAACAGAAATCTATATTTTTATAGGAATCCCAAATAATATTTATGACTAGGTCACTGGCAAATAGGATCCAATGGAATTGGAGTTTTAAACAGATAGGCCCAGTGATAAATATTTGTAATAGCATGACAGAAGTTTGGGAACTCCTGCTCTATAATCTCAATTTTCTGCTTGCAATATTGATTTCCATAGGGGAAATGGTGAGATAATACTATATCTTTAAGGTCCATTTTCGCTAATATCTTATGACCACACAAAAGGCATATAAAACAATCCTTGCTTAAATAATTATTAGAGTAGTCATGATTTAAGATGAGATTGAAAATGTCCTATTTCTGCTTCTATATTTTTTTATTTCTGTTTCCCTTCTACTCATCCTGTTTGCTATTAATTTTGTTAATAACCTTAATTTTACAAAAAAGTTTTTCTTTTTAATCTTGTCCAAAATATGTCAAAGTAGTATATCTTTCTCAGATAGCAATATTGAATCTTTAACTTAATCTCTATCTGAAAATTTAAGAATTTTTTAATAGTTTAAATATTCAAGTTTTTTCAATATCTTAACATTCCTTAAATAATATTGCATTGAAATAAAAGAGAATTTGGGATTGTCTATCACAACCTCTCATTTTAGACATCTGTTATTGGCCAAGATAAAGTACAAGAATTGGATTTACTGTACCACCTAAGATATTTTAAAACTGGACAAAATTCATGAAACAATGTTATTTTTAAAATGTTAGATATCCATCCAATGATGGATAGTATTCCTTAAAAGATGAGAAATACACGACATGACCACTACCATTGCCTTAGCATAATGTTTAGGGAGCTTCCAGGCAACAAAACATGAAGGGGAAAACTAAGCTGAACTTAATAGTTTCTTTGAGCTGAGGAAATGGAGCTACATTTCTAGAGGAGGGCAAGGAGGCTGGAATTTGCAGCACATAGTATGAGGGAGGAGAGAACCATGCAGAGAAAACTTCAAAGATATATAGAGGATAGGCCTCAAGTCTACATATGAGTACTGATCAAAGCATGTATATGAAAAACCTACCTGGAGCTGGGAGATTAACTGCCTGAAAGGAGATGCCAGAAAAGTCTTCAGAACTCACATAGGGCAATAATAATTCCTGTTCCCACCAGCTAGAATGAGAAAATCTCCTCATTCTCAGGGTATTAGGAGGGGCACAGCAAAGAGTTGTCCTGCAGTAGTGGGGCAAATAACCCCAGGTACCACCTAACAAAACTTAAATGCAAGAATAGAAAGGACAAAACTATTGCTAAGTAATTTAACTGTAATCTAGAACAAATCTAAAAAATATTTATAGGAATACAAAAACATAGACTACACAAAATTTACAATGTTTGGCATCCAACAAAAATATCACTAGACATTAAAAGAAGTAGGGACATACAATGCACATTGAGGAGATAAATCAACAAATAAAACTGACCTAGAACTAACACAAGTATTAAAGTTAGCAGAAAACTACATTAAAACAATTATGATACCTTTATTCTATATATATTCCATATGTTCACGAAGTCCGAAGAAAGACTGAATATATTAAATAGGGACATGGAATAAATCAAAGTCCCAAATTAAACTTAAAGGGCTGCAAACTATAATATCTGAGATTAATGAATTGGAAGACATAGCAATATGAAAGAGCAAAAATTAAATATAAAGGGAAAAAAGACCAGAAAAAATAACTGTCAGTGTACTGTGAACGGACCCTAAATCACCCAATATAAGAGTAATTGGAAGGAGTGGGTTGTAGCTCAGTGGTTGAATGCCTGCTTCACATGTTTAAGGTCCCGCGTTCCACAACAAAAAACAAATTGACTGAAAATAATAAAAATATAACCAGTTAAACAAATTAACTGGAGTCTGAAAAGAAGCCTGGGGTGGATGGTGGCAGAAAAAATGTTTGAAGAAATAATGGTCAAATATTTTCTAAATTTGAGGAAAAGTATAAAACCACAGATCTAACACTCATTTTAGAGGTTTTCTGATATTGAGAAACTCATGTATAAATGTCCCTTAGAAGACCAGTGGTAAATTAAGGATAATAACATAACCATGTCTACTAATCCAGGCAATTTCTAGCACTCCACAACATCTATTCTTTGATATTGCGATTGTATCACATAGAATTCTCGTTCCTTATGAGCCAGATTTTACGTGTATTTTTTACTCTGACAGCAATATGTTTTTTTAATATATATTGATATGTGGCACATTTCTCACACACACACACACACACACACACACACACACACACACACACACACACACACATCTTGCAAGACACCTAGAACAGTCTTTAAATGCATGGGCTGTAGAGCCAGATTGGTCTGATTTCAAATCTCAGCTCTCTACTGAGTGATGTTATCTAAATTACTCTCTCTTTTGTATCAGTTTTCACACCTTTAAGTAAATAGTAATGTTATTTGCCTTTATGAGTTGATATAAGGATTAAATGAATTGATATTTATAAAACATCTAGAACAGTGTCTGGTTCATGGTAGCACATTGTAAGTTCTACAAATAAAAAATGAATGATTTGACATCCTATTTAGTGTTCCCAACTTTTTCCTTCTTGACTTTTACATCTTTAATACATTTTTATCTTTCTTCCTTTTTTTTGCCTTCTATATATCCTTTTTTTTAACAAATTATTTTTATTAGATAAATTATTCTTATTGTAGAAAATTAAGGAAAATATTATTTTTATAAGATTGCATCCATTCTACATAGCATGTTTTGCATCACATTTTTTCACTTAACTTTATGATTATTTTATACATTATTAAATATTTTAAATTTATTTTTGGGTTATTATTTAATATTGCCTACCCTTTTTAAGTATCTCTTATTATGAATAATGCTACAATAAATACTCATAATATATCTGTGTATATTGCTCAAGGGCTTTTCTCTATAATATCTGGCTCTGACTTCTTCAGCAATACCTCCACCATCTAAACACATTCAGGTGCCCTCTATGGTAAATGAACCTTCCTGCAATCACACTAGATCCCTAACTACTCTTTCCCTTGCCCATCCTTCACCGAATTTCTCAAAAGAACGGTCTGTACGTGTTGCTTTTCCTTACTCAGCCCTCATCTACTACACAGGTTCTTTTACAAACCACAGCCCTATCATGGTCACCACTATTCTACTGGAACTGTGCTGTTAAACATCACAAACAGCAACTCTCTGCATCATATAAAATGGCTGATTAAAACCCCACTGCCTCTTTCCCCAAGTTCTGTTCCCTTGGCCTTTAGAACTATCTTATAATAAGTTCTATTCTTACAGTTGTCGGTGACTAAAAACTGCACTCAAAATGGTTTAACTAAAAAGTGACATGCTTTTGTAAACATAACTTAATTGTCTAGATTACAGGTACAGCAGAACACAGGGCTTATGTGGTAATAAGGAAACATCTTCTCACATTCTGTGTTGGCTTCATTCAAATGGGATATTCTCTTGTAGTGGTCAGTTGCCCAGCAGCAGCTCCATTCTTAAGCCCTCATTCACTCAGCAATTACAGAACAAAAGGACCTTTCTTTCCCAATCAGTCCACCAAATTTCCAGAACGAAGTCTCATTGGCCTGCCGTCTTTCACATGCTTATCTCTAAGGTGATCATGATGCTTAGGAATATGGAAAATGCTACAATCCATATCCTAAAACTACTTCTGATTCAACCCACCTCAAGCCAAAATCAAATGTTTCTCTAATTTCTATTATTACTTCTTTTTACAAAACTCTCAGTCATGCCTTCTGTTGTCTACTCCGTAACACACACACATAGAGCCTATAGATTCCCAAGTTTTGATGATTCTATGCACTAGCATACGTCGCCTTTATTGCATTCCCTTTATCCTACTCACTATACCAGGTTCCATAAGTCTTATCAGGACTACCGCACGATCTTTTTGGCTAGTCTTGACATTTTCCTACCGTGGTCCACTGAAGCTATTATACTCTTCCTAAGGCACTATTCTGAACATGTCACTCTCACTCTCACTGCTAACAAATTTTCAAAGATTTCTCAGCCTCTTCTAAAGTCTAACTACCTTAGATTGGCATTTAGATCCTTTCATAATGTGGCATTTGGAAATTGTCCAGTATTCGATCACAATCTCCACCTTCTTACTTAAGACTTTCTTGTGAAGTTGCCTTTCTTCTAGTCCAAATTAAAACTAAGATTCTCCAAATGACTTTTAACAAGCTACTTGATCCTTTCAATGTTTTTTGTAGAGATGAGAAACAAAAATGTAGCTTTACATATTGTTTCATAGATTGCATCGTCAAGTTTTACAGCACAAAGAACTTTGAGCTCCTCAGAGTAAGTACAGATTGCAAATGCAGAGCATTATGTACATTGAGCCAAATATAGCTACAGGTTGACAATGGCCATAGACCCCTAACTGAAACCCAGGATGCTTTCTGGCAGACAACATTTGTTCTTGTGTTTTAATTTACTACATCAAATTAAACTTTTATTCTTTATCTTTTAAGTGTCTTTACAAGTTTTGTGACACCAGTTTCTACTGTCCTTTTAGATGGGTAGATTGTAATTAAAAACCACATACAGTTTAATCAATCCTTTTCAGCTAGTTTGGAATTGTCATTTGGTATTGATCATAATACATCTAAAGAAATCCCTCGGGAAAAGATGGAAATCCAACAGGGGCTTTTGTGTTATTCCTCTTCTAAAGAAGCTCTATTTTTCCAGGTTTGCTTTTTGAGTGAGCTTGGCAGTGTCTTTCCAGCTCACATCCTGAAATAAATTACAGCATGAACCTGAAAACAACGTCTTTGATTTATACATAGAAAACCTTCTTTATTTCATCATGTGTAGTTTTAAGGAATATCTCTCTTGGACCTGAGAAAGTGGGTTGTGCCTTCCCAGGGGACACTCTTGTTCTATACAGATAGTGCTGTCTGAATGCCTCTAAGGCCAAAACTATTGTCAAGCAGACCTCGTTGCCTCTTGAGCACCATAGAAATTCACATTACTATAACTTCTCTTTCAACAGCTCAGTCCAATCTGCTTGGCTGCTATATATTGGAAAAAGACTTCTTGTGGACTTTAAACATTTTTCTCAGACACCTGTGACTTATATTCCAGGAGCCTTGCTTTTCATTTGTGTCTCTCATTATTCCAGAATATTCCATCTGGTGGAAGAAGATTGGTTTCACCGTCTCTAAGTGTCCCTTTCATTTTAGCTCTCACCTACTCTTTTAGAATGCTTATTATATTTCAGGAAATGTTCTTAGAAGCAAATGCAAAAAACCCCTGCCTACCTATGAGGAGCTTTTTTCTCATGATGTTTTATCTACCTGTTAAACCTTGTCTTCCCTCTTTTGTCCACATTTTACCCATTCTTCAAGGTCTGCAAATGCAACAGCATCTCTCCTCTGAATTCATGGCACTTAATGCTTAATATAACCCCATGAAGCTTAATATGGGTTACTTTCTAATTTGAGATCTTTATTCATACAGAGATGCCTTTTATATTATAATCTCTTTGGGGTTTAGAGGAGATTCTGCTTATACCATTGATCCCCAAATTTGACTTGATAGGGTCCTGCTGCTTTAACTCCAGCTATAAAGAGTAATATATGATATAATTCTTTCTGAATACATTGCCAAACAAATTCATTCTCTTCCAAACTCTACTTTAGAGACATACGCACATAGAAATAAAGAATTAAACTGTCACTCATTCATTCAGTAAACATTTGCATGTTCTTTTCCAGCTAAAACCAGAGTATTAAATTGTTAAACATATTAGTTCAACATTTCACTGCTGTATTATGTTATGTGTAAATCATAATTTTAATAGCAAAAGCCATCTTCTCTTTCCTACTTTTCGATTGCTGGTCTTTCATTCATCACACTCTTTTTAAAATTATACCTAAATGATTGATTCCTGAATTCAGCAACTGAAAAAAAAATTTATCTCAGGCATCAATATTAGTCTCTGCCTAGTTATTTATGCTTCATGAAATTCATAGCACTAGCTAAGATTTTTCCTTCTTTCTTTCTATACTGTATTACCTCAGACTACATATTTAAATTGGGATATAAAATGATACACAAAACAAAAGGTAGACAAAAATCCTCATATTTTCTATACTGGAAGCTGTTACTTCTTTAGCTTGGTAAATATTAGTTCTCAATATAATTCTAGTCAAATATGAATTTTGGAGTTAAATATTTCAAAATGAATATTTTAAATTCATTCTCTAGTGATAAGAATAATATTTATTATTTTTACAATTATTGTTTCAGGTCAAACAGCATGGGTTTATAGTACAGACTGTGAAAACAAAATAAATTGAATGTCACCACCTCTAAACTTTTGCTATATAACTTTGAAAATGTTATTTAAGTTATTTAAAGCTCAGTTTTTCTTCTCTAAAAGAAGATACTTTACAATATAGAATTGACATAATGATTAAATGAAATCACATATGTTAAGGAGTCGGCAGAATATCATGTTCATTTTTCCAACATAGTGTCATTAATTTACCTTAATTTATTCATTAAAATGCCACTGAGACTTTCACATTACATAAAAGAAACTGTGGCTTATTTAAATTAGATTGCTAGCCAAGGACACTCATGGCAGTCCAGATTTAATCCCAGGCATTGTGATTTCAAATCCTAAGCATTTCCCGTGTTTATTATTATATTCTCTCATGATTTATGATTACTTGTTGAAGGAAGAATATGGATATATAGAGATTACAAGCTTTAAGACAACTTCTTGATTTCTGCCTTCAAATTAAAAAGCTAAGGAGGCAAGAAAATAAATGAGCACTTTAGGAAATAAAGGTTCTAGAAATATCTGCTAATTTATGTCTTTGGGTGTGCTTTAACCGTGTGTGTGTGTGTGTGCGTGTGTGTAAATCTAAGAGTACTGACACAATGACCTCTAAAACTCTATAATTTCATATACATGTGCATTTACATATCCCCATATCTAGCCTTAATTGAATACTATCTCTGAAGCTTTTGTCCTTAAAATTCTAGTGATCTAATCTGACCTTATTATTATGATATCAACATAATAGGAGTAATTCTCATGTCCTATTGATCCAAATTAATATGATCTATGTTGAACATTAGAAACTTCATTAAAATAAACAGGCACACACACAATTCATTGATTTACAGGGAGAAATAGAATTTATTTTAATTTTACTTTCACTAGCTTTTCCTAAAATGTGTATTTCCCACACATATTCATTAAGTAATAGACATGGACAGTGTAAGATGGATAATATTTATTTAATATTACCCATGTTAACTTATTACCCATGTTAACAATTTCAATTCATACACAATTGCACCACTGCATGAACATTTAAGAATTTCCTATATGTGCTTCTATAAATCACAATCTCATTAGTCTCAAAAGTAAATGTAATATTTTTAAAAATTCTGAGGTGAGTTCTAAAATCTTGAGTGAATATAAGATTTGAAAGGGCAGATTTTTCATATTTCAATAGAAAATATTTTTCAAATGTATATCAATATCTATATATCTGGTTAATCCAACTATTTTGGCTGCTGTGATGCATCATCTATATCTCTATTCATGACTGAAAGAAATCCCCAAACTACTGACAGTGCTTGCAGCTCACAACGTTTAGCTGTAATCCTCTTCAGAAATGGCCCTTGGCTTGAGAGAGCTGCCTAGTCCAAGGTCATACAGCTTTTCCCCAAGAAAGCTCACATCCAATGACTGATCCACTCTGGTGTATAAAGGTCCATCCTGCTCACCATGATAAAGGACAACATTGAAGGGCCCTTCCAGTTTCATGGCTACTTATGGGATAGTCTGAGACCATTGTTGAGACTGCATCTCAGCTCTTCTCTCTGCTCAGTCTTTTCCCTTTGCTTTCCCCTCCACAGGTGTGGTTCCCAAGAGCAAGGAGACTCAACCTGCAACATCAGCAAACACTCTTTTCAGCATAGCCTAGATTACCAGCACTTCTCAAGGCACTGAGTAAAGACAAAATAATTAAAAGGCATGTTTATTTCCATCAAAGAGTATAGAGAAGCAGTTTGAAAATTGTGAGCCATAGTAATCATTATAGTGGGTGATGATTAATTTTAATAAATAGCAAGAAAATCTAGAATGTATCACAAGTAAAAAGGGCAAGAATCCTTTTCTGAAATTTTCTTGCATGGTTACAAGAAGAAGCAGTGTTATTTTTCACTGCTGTAACAGAAGTCTATTGGGGGTCTGTAATTTGCCAGGCCCTGTGTTCTTGTTTTGTTGTTATTGTTGCTTTTTACTATTTAATCAAAAGAGATATCATAGTGCTTGGCAAATAACAGGTCCTCTATAACTACTTCTTGGTTGAAATGAATGAGTAAGCACAGGACTTGGGATCAGGGCACGTGAACTTAATTGTCAGTTTGGTCAGGTACTATTTTTGGAAACTTTCCCTCAACTTTTCTGCTCTTAAGTTTCCTTAGCTGCAAATTAAGGCTGAAGATAGCAATAGCTGTATCACAAAGTGCGTGATGAAGCTTCAACAAGATAGTTTATGCAAGAAAGGAGTACAAACATTGAATAACTATACAAATTTTGGAATTATTCTTATCTCATGCATATGGTGTCTAATAAAATCCTAAATTGCCTATAATTAAATGTGAAATAACACTTTATTACCAAAAGCTACCTTTTCTGAAAAAATTTTATAGGTATAGGGAAAGGAGCAGAGAAGAAAGAATACAGTGGAGGAATCTAGTTGGACCCTTAAAAGCAGGTAGAGGGGAGTGGATATAGCTCAAGTGGTTGAGTGCCTGCTTCCTATGTGCAAGGTCTGGGATTAGATCCCTGGTACCTCCTGAAAAACAAACAAACAAACAAACAAAAACCAAACAAATGAAAAAAACAACTCTTATTGGGGAATGGAGGTAGTTCAGTGGTTGAGTGCCTGCTTCCCATGTACAAAATCTTGGGTTCAATCCCTGGTACCTCTTAAAAAAAAAAAAGCAGGTAGAAGCTAGTTGAAAAATACTTTCTGTAAATACTGGTGTTACCCATGAAGCTACAGGGATGGAGGAGACAAAGGCTTTGTCAGAAGTTATGGTACCTCAGAATACCACAACTTTTTGCAAAAAGACTCGATTGAAAATACATACATAGGGTTTCAATGGTCATATTTTTCCCAGACATACTTAGAAAAGTAAATAATGAAAAGGAGGTAGCATTCCTCCCAAATTGTACAAATGTCGAAAAATATAGCTACCCTCCTGAGTGTTATTGTGCCTTGTTGTCTAACCCAAGCAGAATCATCATTCCTTCTGTCAAAACACACTGAAAATAATGTGTGAAGAATCGGAAGGACTCTCATATTTTCAGTGATGAATTAACACCATTATGGTCCCCATAGTCAGCTCCCTGTTCTCAGCAAAGTCAAGCAAATTGAAAGATCATGTAGAGGATGCCAAGAATTAATAACTTCTGGAAATGGTGGTCACTTTTAAGTGATGCTCAAATGTTATTGCAGTTTGCAAGAGGGATGATTCAAAAAAATCGTCTCAGTATAAATATTCATATATATAGTTATTTCTTACTTTCCAAACATTGACATTCAGTGTTTGAGAAACTAACATTGAAATGTTTATAGAAAATGATTTTAATTATTTTTATCAAAAAATAATCCTACTTATTAAAGAAAATTTGGAAGTTAAGAATAAGTAAAAGATGGGAATCTAAAATCACCTATAAACCCACAATCTTAAAATTTACCTCCATTTATATATATAAAGTCTTTGAAACCACCTACAATACCCCTTGCCTTGCCTCCTAGACCACTCCCCTTGATGACCCTGGCTGTGCCCTGATAGTGCAAATAACAGTCACCCCAGCCCTTAGTAATGCCTTATCCTACCCAGTTTCTGCATTTTTTTTTACTTCTACAGTAAAAAAAAAGTACAGCCAGTTCAAAATGTACAAAATCAGAAAATCCTGGCTACCCCTAACTGCACATGCACAAAGCAAGAAAATTCTGATCTTAAGTTACCCATACCTAATTATAATACTAAAATCCCCACCTCTCATCATGCTAAGGCCACCATTTTTTATCATATGATGTAAGAGCAGGCATGATTTTCCACTGCACATGCTCCACTTAACCCTGCCTCTAGACCTACAGCATCTCATCCCATCCTGTGCCACTTCATTCCACCTCCCTAAACCGACCGACCCCTTCCAAATCATATAAAAATCCTATACCCTTCAGCTCAGGGAGACAGATGGAGTTTTATTTCCTGTTTCCTTTTGTAGCTGCCTTGCAATAAACTCTTTCTTCCCTTGAAATCCTGGTGTCATAGTATTGACTTCTGTGTTCATCAGGCAATAAGCCCAATTCTTGGTAACAGGTTTAGCTCTTATAACAAAGCATTGTGATAAGTACTATACTAATATTACTGCATTTAATTCTCACAACAGCTTCATAAATACATACCGATCTTTTCTATATTTTACAATCAAGGCACAGAAAAGTTAAGTGACTTGCTCAAGTTAGAGTTAGTAAGTGATCAAGCCAGATTTGAGTCAAGCAGTTTGGCTTTCTAGCCTACATTCTTATGCAATATGTCTACAACCAAACCTTTATTTTAGAAATTTGATTTGCTATGAGATTTTCACTCTTATATGCACAATTTAATTATGAACTTCTTGCAGTTACATCTTGTACATCTTGTACATATTTTCCCACTTATCTCCTCTGAATAAATTTCTAGAAATAGACTGGTCAAAAAACACATCCACTCTTAAAACTTTGACATATATAGTCAACTCGTCCTCAATATCGGTTTTATCAATCTTACTCTCATTTGTATTCACTTTTGCCCTCTAACAATAGATTATTTTCCACTTCCTCCCATTATATCTGAAAACTAAGTCCAAGACAACAAATATTGAAAGTAAAATTGTCACACTTTATTTGTTAGAAGACATTATATGGTATATATCCACAATATATAGAAGCACTTGCACAGAACTTCATTTACTAGTTATTTTTCATGATACTTTGAGAAGAGCTCTTAAATTAATCTTAGTTTAATTTCCCTATTTTTATTTATTTAGAACATAACACATGCTATTCTGCTAGGTATAATTTAACAGCTAACAAGAAAAACATGGCTGGTTTTTGTCCCTTGTTCCTGAAGAAGCATCCTCTGAATCTTTGGAATTTCCTGTGATAGGAGTGTCTTTTGTTCTTCATGGTAGGCCCAGAACCACACCTGATAGCTCATATGCTAAAGAGAAGACAGTGTGGGAGCAGCCACATTTGCAGTCTTAGGGTGAGGCTGGCCACACAAGAAAAACCAACCATGTGATTAGGGGCTTGGGGCTTTGAGCCAAGCCATATAAGCCCAGAGGTCAGGTAAGGAGGCAGCAAATTGAGCTCCATGATGTGAGTTCTGTGAGTCATTATTCTAGAGTATTATCAACCCAATGGGGTGGTGGGAACCTCTGAATTTGTAACCAGTTTGTCGGAAGTGCAGGTGCCCCCCCCCCGCCGCCACTGAGCTTTTGACTGGTAACTGAAGAGCAATCTGGTAGAGGATTGCCCTCAACTTGTGGAATCTGGCCTAACTCTGGATAGCTAAGAGTCAGGACTGAACTAACAGAGTTACTCCAGTATTTGAAGCTGGTGGAAGCTATTGCGGAAGTTGCAGAGCTTTCTGCAAAACTTTACACCATCTAAGGGAAAATTTATCCATGTAAACAGCTTATGTATAAGGTAGACTAGAAGTCTTGTTAATTACAGATACAGAGTATTATCATGTTATAAGGAGGTGAATAAGAATACACTATTAATTCTGATTGAAGTGGTCCAGAAACCTGCACCATGGAATTAACTTTAGATAGGAGATCTAAACAAGAAAGAGCATTTAGTTAGGTGGAAAAATGGTAGAACCAAGGAACATGATAAGGCAATCCACAAAGACACAAAATTCCATTTTGTTTCCTGGAAATAATAAATTGGAATTGTAGGCATTTTTATTATGAATTGAGGATGTATAGTGGGAGATAGGCTTGGTTTTTCCATCTATAAATATAATTTTTATCATCTATTTATATAAACAAGTTGTTCTCTCAACTTTCTAATCAGCACTGCCCCGAAGAGGACAAGGGATTTCCATTGACAAAACTTGCTCCATGTAAAATATCATTAGTCATTAAAAAGAAGGTATATTAAGTACCTGCTTTGTACTGTACAGTCTTCTGGCACTAATGAGAGAATGATTTTCAGAACCTTCTTTCAGGGAGTTTACATTCTAGGTGAAGGGGAAAAGCAAATAAATATGTGAGAAAAAAAAAAGAGAAGAGTACAGTGTTAAGAGTTACAACCAAGATAAAGCCAGGAGATGTTAAAGACAAGATGCAAACAGTCAAGCAAAGATCTGGGGGTACATTGCAAGCAAAATGGAGAAGACCAGTGGTCAGGAGACACTAGTCACCTAAAGAGAAGATTTAAGTGATTGTGACTGTGAAGATTGCTTCCTTCAGTCTATATCAAAATTAGGATCACCTTTACCCTCTTTTCAAAGATTTGATATCTGTTCGGTTTTATTCCTTGTCTGCTCTGGGAGTGCAGACAGAAAAATGTTAAATTATCATTTCATTTTTTGACTCACATCTTCCCCAGTCACTAAATACCCTTTTGTTTATCCCTGGATGTCCAGCAATCAACAACTGTTATCCTCTCAATCCTGTCTTTCTCAGGCAGCCTCACATGCTAGCCGCAGACTTTTTCAGCCAGACCTTATAAAGGTTCGAGAACTCTTTAAATATTACATTCAAAGCAATTTGGTACATCAATGCCAGACAACGAGTTTTCTCATGTTTTTTTTTTTTTCCTCTTTTTCTTGAGGAACAATTATATAAAGATGCTAACCATCAGAATATAACTTTCAGTCTGTGTCCTGTCTTCCATATAACTCTATTTCAATTTGATTACTATTGACTTTATCAGCAGCTTGTGGATTTTTTTCCCCTTCTATCCTGAGATTTTTTTTTCCTGAATACACGTTGTGGAATAACATTATCAATGTAAAATATTTTTTCTTTCTTCAAGTGCATTTTTTATTTATCTAAATAATAATAATATCAAATAAAATTCATATGTTTATATTCTTACAACTATTAACCATTTTGATGAAAAATGTTGCTGCATTTTTTTACCCCTAATGGGCCCTGAGCAATACAGTATAGTCATCACCATATATCATCAAGGAAAATTCTATAAATGAATATGTTAGGAATTGCTTCAGGGACTTGTACCCCATTTACATGAACCTGATGATTAAGGAAAAGGAGACAAATTAGCCTACTATTTATAAGATAGCTTATTGTACATTGACCTTGGCCAATTGAAACTAGGTTTCCTAAATTTTTAAAATACTCCTGCAAACGCTGTAAAATGAATTTTAAGCATTTGTACAAATCTAGCTTGGGGAAGGAAGTTCTTTGGGGTTTTCAAGCTGTTTGGAGAGTGTCACTTGATGTATTGCTTTAATCATTTTGTTGTTTTAATCAATGTGCACATGTGCTCAGAGAGATCTGAAGAACATAATATAATGAAGGCCAAAAATAACAAGCAGGAAAACCTCTGGGCCCTCTCCAGCTCCAAAATATAATGTAATCTCTGAATCAAATGAAAGTGTCCCTGGTCCAATTTGTTCAAGGCAACAAGACCAATTTATCTCCTCCCAAAGAGAAATAAAGGGAAAGAAAATGTAAAGGAAGTTGGAACCTCTAATATATTTAGAAATGCTCTGAACATGTCAAATAAATGTCATTTTCTTGTGAGAAAAAGGACTTCAGAAGTAAATGTTTATTGATACAGAGTGCCGTTTTAGTAGGTATTTTAAAAGAAATGAAACTATGTTTAGACATCTGGAAATGAAAACGTTATAGTGGAATCTAATTTTTTAAGTTCTTATTCAAGTGACATACTTTCACTATTTATTATATGTTTTCTAAGTTCCAGAAAGTGTGTAAGGCATTTTGTTAACATTCTGAAGTCAAAAATAGTTCTTTCTGGTAATTTGGTAAAGAATAAAGTTTTTATTTTTTCAAAAATTTACTTGTGTTAAAAATAAGAAATGAAAATTATCCTTAAAAAACCAGGGAAGCGGGTGTGGCTCAATCGATAGAGCTCCCGTTTACCATATGGGAGGCCCCAGGTTTGCTTCCCGGGACTTCCTTGTGAGGGCAGGCCAGCCCGCGCGGCGCAGTGGGCTGATGCAGCAAGACCTCCCAACAAGGGGGAGATAAGCAGACACAGAAAAAACACACAGCAAATGGACACAGCAAACACAAGCAGCAAGGGGGCAATAAATAAATAAATAAATAAATAAAAAACACCTTTTCAAAAATCCTCAAATTGTTGCTTCCTTAAAAATTTAAATAAACTTGTCAAAGTGGAAAGTAGTATGCACATGATGATTTCATCTATATGAATATGAATTTACATATAAATAAACTGAGATGGAAAATGTAGGTATAAAAACAGGTAAATTAAAGTTGCTGGAATAAAGGAATTTTTTGTGGTTGCTTAAACATTCCTTAATAATATGGCAACATGTTATTTATATAACATTAGGTTGATAAAATGTATTCTTATTAAATATACAGCAAATTCAAGTTATAAAAACCACTATATTATTTTGAAATCACTTTTAAATTACTATATTACTTTTAAAAAACAAATGGCTGATCATTATGGAACATATAAAAATATGACGTGAAAACTGCATGAAACAAGTCAGCCCCCTACAGCCCATCCTTCTGACTGATTACAACAAAAACTCTTTATAAAATACTAATTAACTACTTGAACTCTGAAAAGTAAACAGAAGCAAGCAAATTGTGGATGGGAATTAAAACTTGGAGAAGTGGCCTAATAGCTTTTTTTAAATCTCTCTTTCTCTCTTCTTTGAATCTTGCCGGAAGGATAGTCCCAGTTGTTGGTTTCTGCCGGTAAAGCACAGATGTTTGAAACTCCCAGAGAAGCCCCCTCATTTTTCCAGCAAGAAAAACCAGGATAATTTTCAATAGAGGACTATCGAGTATAAGAAGAACCCTAGAGCAGAAAAAGCCAGAGAAAGGGCTCCCCTAACTTTATGTATGAACCTGCATAATCCTAAAGCTCATCCCTGAACTACAACTAAGTGGAACAGACCCACATAATTATAACAAAAGCATATACAGCTGAAATAAGATTTGAGTCACTGTCAAGAACTTATGAACCATGGATGCTCAGAAAAAACCAAATCAATGTTCCAAAGATTTTAGGAACTGAGGTGAGATCAGAACTGATGCCCACAAAAGGCAAAACAAAACTTACAGGCTGAAACTAACTGAGTTGATATCCTGCTAAATCAAAAACAAGAATTCTTAAGAGAATGATAACTGAACCCACTGTCTATATAACATAATATTCAAAATATCCAGATGTAACCTAAGATTATTTAGCTTATAATGACCCAGAGTAATAGGACCCATACTCAAGTGAGAAGATGACCCAATTATTTATATGAACAGATAAATATTCAATATCTGTTAATATAACATATCTACATGAAGTAAAAGAATATATACTCTGGAGATTAATGGAATAGTTAGAAAAATGTATAAAAAGAACCAAATGTTAATTTTAGAAATGAAAAGTACAATGTCAGAAATGCTAAAATATCACTATACGTGATGCAAGAATATCCTTCTGTGAGCTACAGTGGGTGTATGTCACTCTCTGAGGGTGGTGGGAATGAGGAGAAGCATGGGAAAAATACAGTTGGTGTTACCTATGGACTAAGGTTAACAGCAATACTGTAATATTCTGTCATCAATGCCAAAGACGTACTGTGTTGATAATGGGGGAGTATGGAAAAAGTGTGCCAACTGTACAGCTGTGGACCATGGTTGTTGGTAATAGTCTGATGATATTATCTGATAATCTGTAATAAATATTCTACCATGGTGTGGTCGGTGGATGAAGGGGTATTGTATGGGATTTCTACACATGTACATGATTGTTTTGTAAGTTCACAACCTCTGTAATAAAAATATATATAAAAATAATAGTGTGGAATGGAGGAAATACACCAAATGTAGGATATGGACTATAGTTCGTAGTAATATTTTTTTCAATGGTATGTTATTAAAAAAAATTTTTTTTTAATTTATTGAAGTATATCACTCATACATAAACATACATAATGAAAAAGTGTATAGTTATAACTGTGAACTTACAAAACAAACATACTTGTCTCTCATACCACAACCTACCACCTATGTCTTGAATTGTTCTTAAAAATTTTTAACTAATGATTAAAGAGTATTCTCAAAATATTACAACTAACCAAAGTATTTTTGCCCCAACCCACCCTATTATTATTATTTTTATATCATTAATACATGAATATACATAAACTATAAGTGTGTAGTAAAAATTGTGAACTTACAAAGCAAACATGCAAAACATCATACAGGGGCCCCCATACATCAACCCACCACCAACATCTCACATTGCTGTGAGATATTTGTTACAAATTATGAAAGAATATTGTCAAAATTTTAGTACTAATTACCAGTCCTTATCTTCCATTTCGTATATTTTCCCCCAGCCCACCCTATTATTATTTTTAAAATATTTTTATGACAGAAGTTGTAAACTTACAAAACAATCATGCACATATGCAGAATTCCCAAACAACACCCCTCTATCAACACACCACACTGTGGTGGAACATTTGTCACAGATTATGATATAATGTCATCCAATTATTACCAGGTCCATAGCGTACATTAGGCACACATTTACCATACTCCCCCATTATCTTTGGCATAGATGCAAGAATATTGCGTTATTACTCTTAACCACAGTCCATAGGTCACTCCAGTTGTATTTTCCCCACGCTTTTCCACATTCCCACCATCCTGCAATAATGATGTACATCTGCTCTAGCTCACAAAGGACACTCTTGCATCCATACCATCAACCACAGTTCTCATCCACCTCTGGGTTTATTATGCTATTCAGTCCCTAGGTTATTTTCTAGCTTTCTGTCAATTGGCATTTACATCCCTAGACTACAATTTTCAGCCACATTCCCATTTATAAACCAGCTGTTACTCACTATAATGTGTCACCATCAACTCTGTACATTTCCACTCTTTTACAGTAAAGCTAATTAAAACTTCTGTATACATTAAATATTAAAACATCTACATACTTTAAATTAGTCCATCTCAGTCCTCCTCTTATCTCCTTTAAGAATCCATCACCTACCACCAGGTCTTGAAGGTATTTTCCTACATTTTCTTCTAGAAGCTTTATAGTTCTTGCTTTTATATTTAAGTTTGTGATCATTTTGAGTTAGTTTTTTTATAAGGTATGAGATAGGGCCCTCTTTCTTTCTTTTTTTATGGATATCAAGTTTTCTTAGCACCATTTGTGGAATGGACTGTTCTGCCCGAGCTGGGTGGGTTTGAGAGGCTAGTCAAAAATCACTTGAACATAGATGTGAGGATCTGTTTCTGAACCAACAATTCGGTTCCATTGATCTATGTGTCTGTCTTTATGCCAGTACCATGCTGTTTTTACCACTGTAGCCAGGTAATATGATTTAAAGTCTGGAAACGAGAGTCCTCCAAATTCACTTTTCCCTTTTAATATATTTCTGGCTATTCAGAACCCCTTACCCTTCCAAATAAAATTGATAATTGTGTTTTCCATTTATTTTTTAAATGCTCTTGAAATTTTTATTGGGATTGTATTGAATCTGTATATCAATTTGAGTAGAATTGACATCTTAATGTCAATTTAGTCTTACAATATGTGAGAATGGAATGTTCTTCCAATTATTTAGGTCTCTTTTTATTTCTTTTAACAATCAGTTGTAGTTTTCTGAAAACAAGTGCTTTACATCATTGTTTAAATTTATTCCTAAATATTTGGGTCATATTTTACTGGACATATTTTATTTTCACAATGGTTTTGACACTTTTAGTAACTTTTATTGATATAATCTTCATTTCTAGACTCTCTTACTGTCTTCTCTCTCCTGTCTTTCATTTCAAGCTGTAGCACACCATTTAGTATTTCATGGAAAGCTGATCTTTTGGTTACAAACTCTCTCAGTTTCTGTTTATCTGTGAATATTCTAAACTCACCCTCATTTTTGAAAGACAATCTTGCCAGATATAAGATTCTTGGCTGAAAGTTTTTCTCTTGCAGTATCTTAAATATATTATACCACTGTCTTCTTGCCTTCATGTTTTCTGGTGAGAAATGCGCACTTAAATTTATTCAGTATCGCTTTTATTTTCTGCATTGCTTTTCTCTTGCTGCTCTCAGATTTCTCTCTTTGTCTTTGACATTTGACATTCTGATTAGTATGTGTCTCAGAGTTGGTCTATTCAGATTTATTCAGATGGACATATGTTGTGCTTCTTGGACATGGGTATCTATGTCCTTCAATACGATTTGGAAATTTTCTACCATTATTTCTTCAAATATTACTTCTGCCCCCTTTCCCTTCTCTTCTCCTTCTGGGACACCCATGACACGTATGTTTGCATGTCTCTTGCTGTTATTTATTTCCCTGGGACCTTGTTCATTTTTTCCATTCTTTTCTTCATCTGTTCTTTTGTATGTTTGCTTTCAGAGGCCATTTCTTCCAGCTCACCAATCCTTTCTTTATCTTCCACAAATCTTCTATTATATGATTCCATTGTATTTTTTATTTCATTTATTGCCCCTTTCATTCCCACAAAGATCTGCTATTTTTCTATGTATGCTTTCAAATTCTTCTTTGTGCTCATCCAATGTCTTCTTAATATCCTGAATCTCTTTAGCCATCTCATTGAATTTATTAAGGAGATTTGTTTGAACATATATGGTTAGTTGTCTTAACTCCTTTATGTTATCTGGAGGCTTATCTTATTCCTTTAACTGGGCCATATCTGTTTCTTGGTGTGGACTGTAATTTTTTGTTGGTGTCTTGACATCTGGCTTACTAGAGTATTTATTCTGGGTGAAGTTTCTCTCTTTAGTTTAGGGTTTTCTTGCCCTTTCTCCCTTGCTGGTTGTGTAGTAGGAGCCAAAGATGTAGTGGCTTCTGTAAGCTGTGGAGGCTCAAGCTTCCCCCATTGCCCCAGGGACCGATGAAGCTTCTCCCAACTTTCTCCTTTGCCAGGGTAGGGACAGAACAACAGCTGTGTGTAATAATCCAAGTCATGCAGGCCTTGACTGTAGTTGCCCAGATAGACTGATGAAGCTTCAAGTGTCTTTCTCCCCTCACTGGGGTGGGGATGGAGCTGCAGGTATGAGCAGCAATCTATGCAGTACAGGTCCAAGATGACTGCAAGTTGCCCTGGTAGACTTCCGATTATTCAGTCTGTGCCAGCCAAATGTACCTGCAGTTACCTGGAGAGGATGGTGCAGGGCCCACCAGCTTCCTCCTTGCTAGAGGTTGGGCTGAAGCCTAGGCTAGGGATGCAGGCTGATCTGGATGAAAAAAACCATTCTCTAGTGTCACGGTGATTTTCATTCAGCCTGGCTTCCCCTCTTGCTGGGGACAGAGTCAAAATGGTGGCTACTGGCCTCTTTCTGACTTGGACAGGTTCAAACATAAGCTATTCTTAGGTTTATACTTTAGCCAGCTGAATTTATGAATCAATAGCTGAAATTGGTGGCCAACTGTCTCCTCCTCCCAATTTTACTCAAATTGATATACAGATTCAATGCAATCCTCATAAAAATCCCACCAGAATTTTTTTTAAAAAATGGAAAACATGATTATGAAATTTATTTGGAAGGGTAAGGGGTCCTGAATAGTCAGAAACATCTTAAAAAGGAAAACAAATATGGAGGACTCTCATTTCTGGTCTTTAAGTTGTAATACCTAGCTATAGTGGCAAAAACAGCATGGTAGTGGCATAAAGACAGACACATAGACCAATGGAACCAAATTGATGGTTCAGAAACAGACCCTCACATCTATGGTCAGGTGATTTTTGAGTAGCCTCTCAAACCCACCCAGCTCAAGCAGAATAGTCCATTCTCAGCAGAATAGTGCTAAGAAAACTGGATATCCATAACAAAAGAAAGAAAGAGGACCCCTATCTCACACTTTATACAAAAATTAACTCAAAATGAATAAAAATCCTAAATATAAAAGCAAGAACTATAAAGCTTCTAGAAGAAAATGTAGGAAAATATCTTCAAGACTTGGTGGTAGGTGGTGAATTCTTAAAGGAGATCAGAGGAGGACTGAGATGGACTACTGATGTTTAATATATATAGAAGTTTTAATTAGCTTTACTGTAAAAGAGTAGAAATGTACAGAGTTGATGGTGACACATTATAGTGAGTAACAGCTGGTTTATAAATGGGAATGTGGCTGAAAATGGTAGTCTAGGGATGTAAATGCCAATTGACAGAAAGCTAGAGAATACCCTAGGGATTGAATAGCACAGTAAACCTAGAGGTGGATGAGAACTGTGGTTGATGGTATGGATGCAAGAGTGTCCTTTGTGAGCTAGAGCAGATGTACATCATTATTGCAGGATGGTGGGAATGTGGAGAAGCATGGGGAAAATACAACTGGAGTGACCTATGGACTGTGGTTAAGAGTAATAATGTAATATTCTTGCATTTATGCCAAAGATGTACTGTGTTGATAATGGGGAAGTATGGTAAATGTGTGCCTAATGTATGCTATGGACCTGGTAATAATTGGATGACATTATCTCATAATCTGTGACAAATGTTCCACCATGGTGTGGTGTGTTGATAGAGGGGTGTTGTTTGGGAATTCTGCATATGTACATGATTGTTTTGTAAGTTTACAACTTCTGTCGTAAAAATATTTTAAAAAATAATAATAGGGTGGGTTTGGGGAGAAATACACCAAATGTAAGATAAGGAATATAATTAGTAGTAAGATTTTGACAATATTCTTTCATAATTTGTAACAAATATCTCATGACAATGCAAGGTGTTGGTGGAGGGTTGATGTATGGGACCCCTGTATGATGTTATGCATGTTTGCTTTGTAAGTTCACAATCTTTACTATACACTTATTGTTTACGTATGTTCATGTGTAAATGACATAAAAACAATAATAAAAATAGGGTGGGTTGGGGAAAACTACTTTGGTTAGTAGTAGTATTTTGAGGATGCTCTTTAACCATTAGTTAAAAATGTTTAAGAACAATGCAAGGTATTGGTGGTAGGGTGAAGTATCAGAACCCTGTATGATATTATGTATGTTTGTTTTGTACATTCACAGCTATTGCTATACAATTACTGTTTATGTATGTTTATGTATGAGTGATATATTTCAATAAATTTAAATATATATATATTAAATAAAGAATTACTGTATTCTATCAATAGAAGACTGCTGATAACAGAGCAAATAGTGTGTTTGAAGATTGAACAAAATCACTGAAAAAAATAGTGAGAGAAATCATATCAATAAAATGAACAGAGCTTTAAGGATCTGGCAGAAAATAGCATCAAAAGGTCTAACAAATGTATCATTGGAGTACAAGAAGAGAAAGAGATTGAGGCAGAAACAAATATTTGAAAAAATAATTGCCTAAAATGTTCCAAATTTTGTGAAAGATATAAATATGCACCTATTTATATGCTCAGTTAACCCTAAAAAGATAAACTTGAGGAAAACCATATCAGTCATTTCAGAATCAATTTGTGAAAACCAAAAATTAAAAAAAAGCTTAATAGGAGATACAGGAAAATAACACATTACATACAAGGGAAAACTGATTTGAATAATTGTGGCTTTTCTTCAGAAACTAAGGAGGCTGTAAAATGATGGGATGCCATCTTTAATGTACTAAAGCCTAAGAACTTTTAACCCCAAATCCTCCATCCAGTGAAGATATCCTTCAGGAATGAAGGCAAAATATAGGCATTCTCAGACGGAGGAAAACTAAGAAAATTCATCACCAGCAAGACTACTGTACAAGAAATGGTAAAAGAAGTTCTTTATGGACTATGAAAGTTTACATGTTTACTATAATCCCCTGAGCAAAACTGTACAAACAAGCCCACAAAAAAGTTGAAAAGCCATAATAAATTAAAATGTAATAACAAATGAAATTAAAACAATCCAAAAGGGTGAACAGAAGAACAAAAAAGAGAAAATGAATACTAAAATAGGAGCCCTCTTCCAACATATTAACCATATTAAACGTTAATACCCTGAATACTCCAATTAAAAGGTAGATATTGCTAGTGTGGATAAAAATAATGACCTCTATATGCTTCTAAAGGAGATAAATTATAATAAAAAGACACAGATAGACTGAAAGTAAATGGATGGGAAAATATATAGCATGGAAACAGGAGACATAAGAAGGTGAGATAAATATTTCAGTATCAGATAAATACACCTTCAAGACAAAGCTTATTGCCAGAGATAAAGAGACATATTACATAATGATAAAATGGATAATTCATAACAAGGGACAAGACATAACAATTACAAATGTATACCTAATAATAGTGCATCAAAATACATGAAGAACAGTTGAGAGGATTAAAGGGGAAAATAGACAAACCTACAAAAATAGCATGAGTTGTCAAGACCCCTTTCTCACTAATTGATATGAATAGATAAAATATCAATAAAGATGCAGAAGCTCTAAATGACATTATTATCCAGCTAGATCTAATTGACATTTATAGAACACTACATCCAAAACAGCAGAATGTACATTCTTTTCAGATACATAAACTGCAGTCACCCAGATAGAACATATAGGGTCATAAAACAAGTCTTAATAAATTTAAAAGTATATAAAATCATAAAATTTTATTCTATGACCAAATAATTAAATTAAATAGCAATAACAAAAATATATGTAGGAAAACACCAAATACCTGGAACTAGAATAATATATTTTTTTAGTTATTGTGGTAGTTTAAAGATATGTACCCCAGAAAATTATGCTCTTAAATCTAATCCATACCTCGAATCCAACTCATTGTAAGAGCTTTTAAGACTCATTCAGTTATGGTATGATCCACCTCATTCAGGATGGGTCTTAATCTTCTTACTGAGGTTCTTTAGAGGTGGAATGAATACAGAGAGCCATGAGAAAAGCCACAGAAGCAAGAAGCTCAAATCAAAGAACCCGGAAAAGGCCAGCAGATGCCACCAGGCCTTGCCATGTGGCAGAGGATCCAAGGTTCACTGGTGGCTGGTCTTTGAGAAGCAAGCATTACCTTGAGGATGCCTCGGCCTCAGACTGTAAGCTAATACATTTACATTGTTTAAGCCAGCCCATTTCATGGTATCTGCTTTGAGGAACCTAGAAAACTGCAACAGTTATATTTATATACAAATAAAAACAAAATCTTAACAGAAATACAAAATTATTTTACATTACATAACAATTATTCTATTGTGTTTGTGTTATCTCCACTCTTTTTAAAATTTATTCTTTATTGTTCATATCTCATAGTTCTTTTTTAACAAATCAATTTTATTGATACATGTTAATAAAGCATAAATCCATCCAAAAAGCAACAATCGATAGTAATTGGTATAATCACATAGTTGTGCATTCATTGCTTCAATAATTTTTAGAGCATTTTCATTATTCCAATAATAATGATAAAACACAAAAAACAGACGGACAAACAAAAACTCATCGTCTTTCAATCTCTCTATGCTCCCGCTGCCATATTTAGCTGCTATTTTCCTTCCATCTCTCTAATTTATTTGTATTTATATTTTGTGAAAACTCTTATTATATAATATCACCCATAGTCCTATTTCACATGAGGTTTCACTATATTATACAGTCCCATGTTATATTTTTCAGCTTTCCTTCTAATAATATACATGATCTTAGACTTTCCCTTTCAACTGCTGTCATGCCCATAAAATAGTTCTGCTAGTTACAAACACTATGATGTGCTTTCACAATTTCTATTCATTTCCAAAGATTTACAAACAACCTTTTTACCAATTATGCACAGATTAATGCTCAGCTTTCCATTCTTTACCCTCATTTTATTTTCTGGTGACCTATATTCTTATTATTAACTCCATGAGTTTATACAATATAATAGCACAATCATACAGTGTTTGTCCCATTGTGTTTGACTTGCTTCACTCAACATGTCCTACAGGTTCATCCATGTTGTCATATACTTCACAGTTTCATTTCCTCTTAGAGCTGCATAATATTCCATTGTGTATACACTACAATTTGTTTATCCATTCATCAGTTGATGGACACCTTGTTTTATTTCCATCTTTTGGCAATTGTGAAAAATGCTGCTATGAACATTGGTGTGCAGATGTCTGTATGTGTCAGTGCTCTCAGTTCTTCTGTGTATATATTCAGTAATGAAATTGGCATGTCACATGGCAAGTCTATATTCAGCTTCCTTAGGAACTACCAAACAATCCTCCACAGTGAATGTACCATTCTACATTCCCATCAACAGTGAATAAGCATTCCTATCTCTCCACATCCTCTCCAATATTTACTAAGCTTTCTGACTTTTTAATAGTGGCCATTCTAGAACGTATGAAATGATATCTCATTGTAGTTTTGATGTGATATTGAACATTTGCATTTTTTCTTTGGACAATTGTCTTTTCAAGTTTTTTGCTCATTTTTTAATCAAATAGTTTGTCTTTTTATTGTTGTGTTGTATTATCTCTTCATATATGATAGATATTAAACACTTATCAGATATGCGATTGCCAAATATATTCTCCCATTGAGTCGGCAGTCTTTTTAACCTTTCGATAAAGTCATTTGAGGTACAAAAGTGCTTAATTTTGAGGAGTTCCCATTTATGTGTTTTATCTTTTGTTGCTCATGCATTGGGTGTAAATTTTGAGAAACTACTGCGTACTATAAGAAAGGAGTTTTATGGTTGTCACGTTTATATTTAGGTCCTTGATTTATTTTGAGTTAATTTTTGTTTAAGGTGTGTGATAGGGGTCCTCTTTTGTTCTTTTGAATATGGATATCCAGTTCTTCCAGCACCAATTGTTGAATAGACTATTTTGGCCCAGCTAGGAGCACTGACAGCCTTATCAAACATCACTTAACCAGAGATATAAGGGTCTATTTCTGAGTTTGTGAATTGGTTCCTCTGATAATCTATATTTATGCTAGTACCCTGCTGTTTTAATACTGTAGCTAAGTAATATGCTTTAAAGTCAGGAAATGAGAGTCCTCCAAACTTCCTCTTCTTTTTTAAGATATTTTTTGGCTATTTGGGGCCCCTTACCCTTCTAAATAAATTTGATTATTGGCGTGTTCATTTCTGCTAAAAAGGCTGTTGAGATTTTTATTGGGATTGCGTTGAATCTGTAAATCAGTTTGGGTAGAACTGACATTTTAATGATACTTAGTCTTCAATCCATGAACACAGAATGACCTTCCATTTATGTAAGTCTCCTTCAGTTTCTTTTAGCAATGTTTTGTAGTTTTCTGAATACAGGCCCTTTACATCATTGGTTAAGTTTATACCCAAATATTTGAGTTTTTTAGTCGGTATTATAAGTGGAACTTTTTTCTTATTTCCTCCTCAGATTGTACATCGTAGTATACAGAAATGCTGTTGATTTTTGCATATTAAGTTTGTATGCTGCCACTTTGCTGAACTTGTCTATTAATTTTAGTAGCTATGTTGTGTATTTTTCAGGATTTTATATATATATATATATATATAAAATCCTGAAAAATACGAATCCTGAAAAATCCTAAATCCTATATATATATATGATCATATCCTCAGCAAACAGTGAAAGTTTTATTTCCTCTGATCTTTGCTATTTTTTTTTCCTTCTGCTTGGTTTGGGATTAATTTGTTCTTCTTTATCTAGTTGCTCCAGGTGTGTAATTAGAGCTTCAATTTTAAGCATTGAGGGTTATAAATTTCTCTTTCAAAACTGCCTTTGCAGGGTCCCATAGTTTTAGATATGTTGTGTTCTCATTTTCCTTCATCTCAATATATTTACTGAATTCTCTTGCAATTTCTTCTTTGACCCACTGATTGCTTGAGTGTGTTGTTTAATCTCCATACATTTATGAATTTTCCCATTTTACTTCCAAAATTGATTTCCAGCTTCATTCAGTTATGACCACAGAAAGTGTTTTGTATAATTTCAATCTTTTTAAATTTATTGAAACCTGTCTTGTGTCCCAATATATGGTCTGTCCTGGGGAAGAATCCATGAGTGCTTGAAAGGAATGATTATCCTGCTGTTTTGGGGTACAATGCTCTATAAGTGTCTGTTAGGTCTAGTTCATTTGTCATCTTATTCAATCTCTATGTTCCTTTATTTATCATCTGTCCAGATGTTCTATCCAACACTAAGAGTGGTGTATTGAAGTCTCCAATTAATATCATAGAGACATTTACTTCTCCCTTCAGTTTTGCCAATGTGTGCCTCGTATCTTGGGGCACCCAGGTTAGGAGCATAAATATTTATTATAATTATTTCTTCTTGGTAAATTGGTCCTTTTATTAATATATAAAGAACTTCTTCAACCCTTATAACAGTTTTGCATTTAAAATCTATATGGTCCTGTATTAGTATTGCTACTCCAGCTCTTTTTTGGATACTATTTGCATGAAATATCTTTTTCCAGACTTTCACCTTCAACCTGGTTGTGTCCTTACATCTTAGGTAAGTCTCTTCTAGACAGCATATAGATGGTTCATATTTTTATCTGTTCTATCAGTCTATGCCCTTTGAGTGAAAAGTTTAAGCCATTAACACTCAATGTTATTACTATAAAGGCATTACTTACTTCATCCATTTTGTCCTTTGATTTCCCATTTTCATAACTTACTATTGTCTGTCTTTTAACCCTGTAATTTACCCTGCCTAATAATATTCATTTCTACACTCTTCTCCAAGTTTCTTTCCCTTGATTTTTTCCTTTCAGGCTTCAGCACTCCTTTTACTATCTCTTGTAATTCTGGTCTTTTGGTAACATACTCTATCAATTTTTGTTTGTCTGTGAAGAATTTAAACTCACCCTCATTTTTGAAGGACAGCTTTGCTGGATAAGGAATTCTTGGTTGACAATTTTTCTCTTTCAGTATCTTAAATACATCACACCACTTTCTTCTTGCCTCCATTGTTTCTGTTGAGAGGTCAGCACTTAATCTTATTGAGGTCCCCTTGTATGTGATACTTTTCATTTCTCTTGCTGCTTTCAGAATCCTCTCTTTATCTCTGATATTTGTCATACTGCACAGTAGGTGTCTCGCGGTAAGTCTATTTGGATTTGTTCTCTTTGGGGTACGTTGTACTTCTTGGATATTGATATGTGTGTCATAAGGGTTGGGAAGTTTATGGTCATTATTTCCTCAAATAATCTTTCTGCCAGCTTTACATTCTCATCTCCTTCTGGGACATCAGTAATACATATGTTTATGTATTTTGTGCTGTTATTCAATTTCCTGAGACCATGTTCCATTTTTTCTGTTCTTTTCTCTTTCTGTCCTCCTGTCTTTTCTAGTTCAGATGTTCTGCTCTCAAAATCACTAGTCCTGTCTTCAAACAATTAAAATCTACTCTTATGTGACTCTAATGTATTTATAAATTCATCCATCATGACTTTTATTTCCATAATTTGAAGACTTTAAAATTGTCCTTTATGCTTACCTACTCTCTTCTTAATATCTTTTATCTCATTAGTCATATTTTCATTCAATTCTTTGAATTGATTTAGTAGATTTGTGTGATTATCATTCATTAGGTGTCTTAAATCCTGTATCTCTTCAGGATATTTGGTTTGTTCCTTTGGATGGTCCATTTCTTCCTGTTTCCTAATATGACTTGTAAATTTTTTGCTGATGTCTAGTCATCTGAAAATGTTGGTGAATTTACTCTCATGGTCAATTTATCTTTCTTGCCTAGTGTTTTTTTTTCCAGATTTTTTTTTTTTTTTTTTTTTTTTTTTTTTTTGCTTTTTGGTTCAACTTATTCTAAGTCTTTAAAATTGCCCAGCTTAAGTTATCAAAATTGGGCTAAGGACTCAGTAATGGGGTGCAAATTTTCTCCCATGGGGATTAAGAGAGACCCAAAATCAGTTTTACTCCATGCAATTTCCTGACCAGCCAGCACATGGCATTCTTTAATGACCCTTTCCACTGAGGTATTTCCTTCAATCTCCCATTTCCAGTGTTTCTGGCCTGGCCAGAACCAAGATTCAAGGTGAACTCTCCTGGCTGAATTTACTGAACAGAAGCTCTCCAACTCACCCTCCTTCTTCCCTGTAACAGCTGATAAGTATAAATACATCTGTTCCCCTCTCAGTTGGCTGCAGTGAGCTTTTGGTTTTATCCAGGCTTAATGCCTTTAGGCTGGGGGTTGGGAGACCTTCGCAGTAATCATGGGGATGTGGATACTCACATTTGTTGTTTTGCATTCTTTGTCTATCTGCCTCAAGCCCTCCTGGTTCTTGCACAACACTGTCCTGGTTTGCTGACCCCCAAAACAGGTCCTTTGGACAGCTGTTGGCTCTTTCTCCATTGTTTTTGTGAGAAAGATGAATCCTGCCTGCCTACTCTGATATCATCTTCCCAGAATTCCTCTACTCTTAATTATTTGTATAATTTTTCATATAACTTGCATTTTAAATGTAGCACAGGCAATCTGCCTAAGGGTTACAAGGAAAGGAGGCTAGCTATCAATTACTAAATCTTATAAAAGTGGGGGATAATACAGAGTCATTGTATAGTTATTTGTTCTAAGTAGTCTAAGATTTGGTTCTCAGCATCAGTTTCTAGAGTAGAACTTTTTTCATTCTTTTAATTCTACCTTTTGAATTCTGATTCCTTTGTATTTTTTAATGATTTTTTGCTCTTATTATTTATTTATTTTCCTGGCTCCTTTAAGATACCTTTTGTATCCTTTTAAATTATTACTGTTATTTGTTTTTTCTTCTTCTCCTTCTTTTTCTGTGGTCTTAATATTTTTTCAAGGGAACACAGAAAACTACAAAGATATAGAAAACAAAATAAAACCCTAGAGTAGAAAGGGAAGCTAACCATCTGAATAAGCCCATCAAGATAAACAGATGCCTAGACACGAACAAAAAATTACAAGTCATTTTAAGAAACAGAAAAACATGGGCCAGTTTAACGAACAAACAAAAAAACAACAACAAAAAACAAAACAAAAAACAACAACAACAACAAAAAAAAAAAACAGGAGAAGATGCAGAACATGGAGCAATGAATCAAAAATGTTCAAACAAATATCATGGACCAACTTAATGAAGTGAAGGAAGATATAAAGGTGATTCAGAAGACACTGGGGAAACATACTGAAGAAATTTTAAATATGTATAAAAAGATAATGGATCTGATGGTGATGAATGGCGCAATGCAAGAAATCAAAAATACATTGGAAGCACATTACAGCAGATTTGACCAGTCAGAGGAAAGAATTAGTGACATCAAAAATATTACATCTGAAATCAGTCAGAGAGTAGAACAGATAGATAAAAAGAAAAAAATCAGCAGGTACTTGGGGAATTGAATCACAATATGAAACACACAAACATGTGTATTACAGTCATTCCAGGAGGAGGAGAGAAGGGAAAGGGGGCAGAAGGAGTGTTGGAGGAAATAATGGCCCTGAAAGTGGCAACAGAAAAAAAATCCATCACATACAAGGGATGCTCCATCTGAAACTATGGTGGTGAGAAGGCAGTGGTATGACATACTTAAGGTGCTAAAAGAAAAAAAAAATGTTAGCCAAGAATTCTGTATCCAGCCAAGCTGGCATTCAAAAGTGAGAGAGATTTCAAAATATACACCAATAAACAGAAATTAAGAGAGCTTGCCAACAAGAAGCCTGCCCTTCAAGAAATACTAAAGGGAGTTCTGCAGGTTGAAAGGAAAAAAACAGTAGACAGAGGATTGGAGGAGAGTGTAGAAAAGAAGATTATTAGTAAGAATAACTAAAAAGTTTAAAAGACAAATAAAAACAAAATATGACATATATAAAACTAAAGAAAATATGGTTAATGTAAGTACTGCCTTGACAGTAATAACACTGAATGTTAATGGATTAAACTCTCCAATCAGAAGACACAGACTGGCAGAATGAGTAAGGAAATATGACTCATCTATATGCTGTCTACAAGAAATGCAACTTAGACCCAGGGATGGAGGAGTTTTCAAGTGAATGGTTGAAAAATGATTTTACATGCAAATAATAACCAAAAAAGGGTGGGAGTAACAATACTAATATCAGAAAAAATAGACTTTAAATGCAAAACTATTGTAAGACACAAAGAAGCATATGATATATTAATAAAAGAGGTACTCTATCAGAAAGAAAGAACAACCATAAACATTTATGCACAGAACTAGGGTACCCCAAATTACATGAGGCAAACAATGGAAAAACTAAGTGAAGAAATAGATGCCACTACAATTATAGTGGGGGCCTTTAATACACCATTCTGACCATTAGACAGAACATATTGACAGAGGGTCAATAAAGAATCAGAGTCCTTGAATATTACATTAGAGGATCTAGGTCTAATAGACATATACAGAACATTACACCCAAATACAGTGGGATATACACTCTTCTTGAGTACACATGGATCATTCCCCAGGATAGACAACATGCTAGATCACAGAACAACTCTCAATGAATTCAGAAAGATTGAAATTATGCAAAGTAATTTCTCTTGCTACAATAGAATGAAGCTGGAAAACAATAAGGGGCAAAGAACAACAAGAACAGGCACAAAGATATGAAAGCTAAACAACACACTCTTATAGACTATCAGTGAGTCAAGGAGGAAATCACAAAAGAAATCAGTAGCTACCCTGAAACAAATGAAAATGAGAATACAACATATCAAAACTTACAGAATGCAGCAAAAGCAGTGCTGAGACGGAAATTTATAGCCATAAATGCCTATATTAAAGAAAAAGAGTTAAAATCAAAGACCTAATTGCAAACCTAGAAGACCTACAAAAATAGCAACAAACTAATTCTTAAGCAAGCAGAAAGAGGGAAATAAGAAATATTAGAGCAGAGCTAAATGAAATTGAGAATAAAAAAAGCTCTAGAAAAAAATTAAAAGCTGGTACTTTGAGAAGATTACTAAAATTAATGAAATAAAGAGTATCATAAAAGGATACTTTGAAAAATTGTATGCCAACAAGATGCATAACTTAGATGAAATGGACAAATTTCAAGAAACACACAAGCAGCCTACATTGATGAAAGAATGAATTGTTGAACTCAACAAACCAATCAAAGTAAGGAGATTGAATTTGTCATTAAAAACCTCCAAACAAAGAAAAGCTCAGGACAAGATGGCTTCTACCAATCATTCTGGAAAGAACTAACACCAACCATCCTGCTTAAACTCTTCCAAAAAATAGAAGTGGAGGGAACATTGTCTAACTTATTCTTTGACGGCAACATCACCCTAATACCAAAGCCACATAAAGATGCCATAAGAAAAGAAAGCTAAAAACCAAACTCTCTAATGAACCTGGATGCTAAAATCCTCAGCAAAATACTTGCTAATCGTATTTGACAACACATCAAATGAATTATACACCATGACCGAGTGGGGTCATCCCTGGTATGCAAGAATGGTTCAATATAAGAAAACCAATCAATGTAATGCACCACAGTAACAGAACGAAAGAAGAAAAATCACATTATCATCTCTATTGATGCAGAAAAAGCATTTGACAAAATACAGGATCCTTTCTTGATAAAAGAACACTTCAAAAGATAGGAATAGAAGGAAACTTCCTCAACATGATAAAAGGTAGATATGAAAAACCCACAGGTAAAATAATATTCAATGGTGAAATGCTAAAGGCTTTCCCTCTAAGATCTGGAACAAGACAAGGATGTCCACTGTCACTGCTCTTATTTAACATTATGTTAGAGCACTTAGAGAAGAAAAATATATAAAAGGCATCCAAATTTCAAAGGAAAAAGTAAAAATTTTGCTATTTTCAGATGACGTGACCTTATACATAGAAAGCCCTGACAAACCTACAGCAAGGTATCTAGAGCTGATAAGTGAATACAGTACAGTGGCAGGATATAAGCTCAACATGAAAAATTCAGTAGCATTTCTGTACACCAATAATGAGCAATCTGAGGAGGAAATCAAGAAAAAAAATTCCACTTACATTAGTAACTAGAAGAATCAAATACCTAGGAATAAATTTAACTAAAGATGTAAAGGACTTGTACACAGAAAACTACATAATATTGTTAAAAGAAATCAAAGAAGACCTATAAAAATGGGAGAATATTCCATGTTCATGGTTTAGATGGGTAAACATCATTAAGATGTCTGTCCTACCCAAATTGATATACAGATTTAACAAAATCACAATACAAATTATAACATCATTTTTTAATGAATTGAAAAAGCTAATTATGAAATTTATTTGAAAGGGCAAGGGGCCCCAAATTGCCAAAAACATATTGAAAAAGAAAAACAAAATTAGAGGAATCACGCTACCTGACTTTAAAGCATACTACAAAGCTACAGTGGTCAAAGCTACAGTGGTCAAAACTACATGGTATTGGCACAAGGGTAGACATACTGACCAATGGAACAGAATTGAAAGTTCTACTATAGATTCTCACATACACGGTCAACTGATATTCGACCATGTCAAGAACTGCACTCAACTGGGACAGAATGGCCTCTTCAACAAATGTTGCTTGGAGAACTGAATATACATGTCCAAAAGAATGAGAGAGGATCACCATTTCATGCCATATACAAAAATTAACTCAGGATGGATAAATGACCAAAAAATAAGAGCCAAAACCATAAAGCTCCTAGAAGATAAGGTAGGGAAGTATCTACAAGATCTTGTTGTAGGAAATGGCTTCATAGACTTTACACCCAAAGTGCAATAAATGAATTAAAAAGTAGATAAATGGGACCTCCTCAAAATAAAAAAAAATTTGTGCTTCAAAGGAGTTTGTCAAGAAAGTGAAAAGGCAGCCTACTCAATGGGAGAAAATATTTGGTAACCATTTATCTGATAAGGGCTTAGTATCCAGCATACATAAAGAAATCCTATATCTTGAAAATAAAAAGACAAACAACCCATTTAAAAAATGAGCAAGAGATTTGAATAGACACTTCTCCAAAGAAGAAATACAAATGGCTAAAAAGTGCATGAAAAGATGCTCAACATCAGTAGCTATTAAGGAAATGCAAGTCAAAACTACAATGAGATATCATCTTACACCTATTAGACTGGCAGCTATTAAATAAAAACAGAGAACTACAAGTGTTGGAGAGGATGTGGAAGAAAGTGAACACTCATTATTGCTGTTGGGAATGTAGAATGGTGCAGCCCTTGTGGAGGACAGCTGACTATAGAACTGCCACATGATCCAGAAATCCCACATCTGGATATATACCCAGAAGAATTGAAAGCAGGGACTCAAACAGATACATGCACATCAATGTTCATAGTGGCATTAGTCACTATTGCCAAAAGTTGGAAGCAACCCAAGTATCTATCAACAATGAGTGGATAAGTAATTGTGGTATATACATATAATGGAATATTATTCAGCATTAAGAAGGAATGCAGTATTAACACACTGGACAACATGGATGAATCTTGAAGACTTTATGTTGAGTGAAGTAAGCCAGTCACTGAAGGACAAATATTACATTATCTCAATGATATGACCTAAACAAATTGAGAAAATTTACAGATCTAGAGTCTGGATGGTAGGTTATCAGGAGCCAGGAAGGGAGTAGAGGGTGGTGAGCTGATGCTCAATATGGCCAAAATCTATGATAAGGTGGAAGGGGTTGGTTGGGTAGTGGATGAGGTGATAGAGATGTAGTGATGTGATTGGGTTTAATGGTGCTGGAGTGTACAGGGGAGTGGTTGTGGGGGTGGATTGAACTGGAGGGAGGACTGGAGGAAAGAACAGGTGAACTCTGGGGATTTATAGATCTGTGGTTAAAACTATAATGGTGGGAATGTTCTTTTGGCAAATATTGCATGGGAGGGATACTGGTGTAGGGCATCAGAGGTGGAGGCATATGTGGGATACGGCATTCCTGATGCATGCTTCTATGGAATAGGAAAGTGTTCATCTTGTTATATGGTGTTATCTCAGTGGGTGGAGACTCACACAATAATCAAGAAAATATTAAACTCCCATCCTG
>JAQZBX010010606.1:0-44082 GCA_029593785.1 Cabassous unicinctus | reverse complement strand
TTCTGCTCATTTTCTAATCATGTCATTTGTCATTTTATTGTTGATTTTTAACATCTCTTTATATATCATGGATATTAAACACTTATCGGATATGTGATTTCCAAATATTTTCTCCCATTTAGTCGTCTGTCTTTTCACCCTTTTGACAAAGTCCTTTGAGGTGCAAAAGTGTTTAATTTTGAGGCGGTCCCATTTATCTATTTTTTCTTTAGTAACTCATGCGTTAGGTGTAAGATCCAAGAAACACCACATACCACAAGATCTTGAAGATGGTTCCCTACATTTTCTTCTGGTAGTTTTATGGTCCTGGCTTTTATATTTAGGTCTTTGACCCATTGTGAGTTGATTCTTATATAGGGAGTGAGATAGGGGTTCTCTTTCTTTCTTTTGGTTATAGATATCCAGTTCTCCCAGCACCATTTGTTGAAGAGACTGTTTTGTCCTGTTAACATGGGCCTGGTAGGTTTGTCAACAACTAGTTGTCCATAGAGGTAAGGTATTATTTCTGGACTCTCCATTCTATTCCACTTATCAATGTGTCTACCTTTATGCCAGTAGCAGGCTCTTTTGACCACTGTAGCTTTGTAGTATGTTTCAAGTCCAGGTAGTGAAATTCCTCCCACATTGCTCTTCCTTTTTAGAATGCCTTTGGCTATTCAGGTGCACTTTCTCTTCCAAATAAATTTGGTAATTGCCTTTTCTATTTCTGTAAAGTAGGCTGTTAGAATTTTGATTGGTATTGCATTGAATCTATAAATCAGTTTGGGCAGGATTGACATCTTCATGATATTTAGTCTTCCAATCCATGAACACAGAGTGTCTTTCCATTTGTTTAGGTCTTCTTTGATTCCTTGTAGCATTGTTTTATAGTTTTCTGAGTATAGGTCCTGTACATCTTTGGTTAAATTGATTCTTAGGTATTTGAGTCTTTTTGTTACTATTGTATGTATATGTTTTTGAGTGTGTGTTTGTGTATTTGTGTGTATGTACACGAGCATATGTGTGAGTCTAGAGGAGAGACAGGGTCTTAGCCTCACCTCTGAACGTGAACTCACTGACGGCCGAGACCAGAACAGAGTCATCTTGTGCCCCCACTGCCCAGTACAGAGGGCATACTAATACGTGTAGATAAACAAGTGAAAAAATCAGGGCTTGAATAAGTGAGCAAGCAGGAGTGGTCCTGAGGAAACATGCCCCAGAGGGCAGCTGGGACACACGGCTGCCAAGGTCCCTTGCTGAGGCCAGCCACAGTGGGAAAGAAACATGCAACGGGAAAAGTAGGCAAGTATCTGTTTTGGTAAGCACCATTGTCCAGGGCTTAAGGAGGTGCAGGAGGCAGAAGGGTCCAATGTGGGCTGCACCTGCCACGCACCAGGATCTGAACAGGCAACTACGTAGAGCACCCACTTCCAGGGTCATCAGGATGCTTAGAGATTCTCCTGGGCCATCAGGGACAAGTGCTTGGGACAAAAGAGAAACCCACAGGGTGCAGCCCAGTCAGACAGTGGTGCCCCATATTCTGGTTCTAGATTCTACTTGGAAGAGAGGTTATTGCAGGCTGGGGCAATCATAGAGGGCTTCCTGGAGGAGATGCAGCCTAGAAGGATGGATAAGGTTCAAACTGAAGACACTAGAGAGCTATGTTGCCAAACATCCCCTTTCCTCTGTGAGCTCTCCCCACCTCTGAACCACAGGTGATACTCTCCCCCACTTTCCACAGGTTAAGGCCTGGGCATTTGAAGTTCCTATTTTCAGAAAGTGACCTCAGCCTACCCATCCAGCCTTGCCTCCCCCAAGCAGCCACACCCAGGGCACATGCTATGCCTTGTACACATTGTGCATTTTCATACCCCGGTGCCTTTGCTTATGTTTGCTCTGCCGAGAATTCTCTTCTCCAGAACCATGTTCTAAATTATTGCCCACTCCTCAAAGCCCAGCTCCAGTGTCCCATATTCTGAGAAATCTCTACCCTCTGGTCCTACATCAAATACAGCTGGGGTCAGCTGTATGCCAGGCTGGACCTAGCTGGGTTCTGGTTTAGGCCTTTCCCTGGCATATTTACTAATAGTGCTCCTTTCATTCCCAGATGTGTTCCAGCCAGATGATGATTTATATAGTTACCTTTGTCCCCTCTACTCTTCTCCACCCAACTGAAATCCTTTGGGTAGGAACCATGCCTTGTTCTTCTTGTCCAGACACATTTGGATAAAGTCATTCATTCATGCAATAGATAATTTTTGAGGTCCTGGATACTGAACCACGTGAGATGAAGCAGCAGACAGACAGGTCCCTGTTCTCCTGACACATGTTAGAGGGGAAAGGGAGAAGATAAGAAAACAGGATCATTTCAGATAGTGACAAGTGGAGAAAATTACGAAGGGAACAGAGGATATGGGAAGGGGGTGGAGGATTACTTTAGACAGGCTGGGCAAGGAAGGCCTTGGAAGAAGCGACATTTGAAATGAGGCCTGAATGAATGGAGGGACCAGAGATGATATCTGGAGGAAGAAAAATCCAGGCCGAAGAAAGAGCAAGTGCACAAACCCTGAGGCTGGAGTGAGCTTGGTGTGTTTAAGGAGCAGCAGAGAGAGGCCAGGATGGGGGGTCGGGGAGTAAAGGGAGCAAGGGGGAGACGGATGGGAGAGGTCAGCAGGGGCCAGAAAATGCAGGGCTTTGTCGGCCATGATAAGGAGTTAGGATTTTTTGCCAATGGAGGGTTTTAGACTGAGGAGTAACATGATCTAAGTTATTTATTTCCCAGATTCAAAGGTTCTTATTTTTTCATCATGCATATAGAAGACAATGGTGCCACAAATCCTCTTCTGATTGGACAAAGCCACCTCACAAATATTTCTATTTAGAAGCAGAGATGTCAGTTACAACATGGCTACCAGGATACAGAATCACCCAGACCATCTAGATTTCCTCTGGGAAGTTATTCTTACAGATGTGGTAAGATTTTCCAGTCTTAAGTCCTACAAAACCACCTACTTTAAGTATATATATATTTTTTTGGGAGGTACCGGGGATTGAACCTGGGACCTTGTATTTGGGAAGCAGGTGCTCAACCACTGAGCTACACTGCTCCCCTACAGGGTTATATTAACAAGCCACAGCAACTTGGTAACAATCACAAATAGTCACATGTTTCCAAATGATATAGAAAAACTACGTTGTAAATGTTCTCAACTAAAAGCAACAAGCAGGCCTGTACAGCTCAATTTCCCCAGTAACTGGACACAGAGGAGGGGATGTATAGGATCTTACTTAAAAGCAAAAAAATAAAGAGCATATAGCATTAGCTTTCTACATACACAAGATCAAGGTCATACCTGGACAGAAGCGAAAGAGAGAAAGAGAACCTTTAAAGTCACAGTGTTCTGTTATTGGTTTTTCTAATTTACAAAATGTATTGGTAAATCAAAAACGGTAAATTAGGGGTTCTCCTTCCTCCACTCCACAGGCTCTCAGCCATTCCTGCTTTTCCAGATTGCTCTGGCTTCTGTTGCACTCCCCTGCCAAGAGCACCTCCCCATTACTTTGGGTTAAAGCCTCCCCAGGTCCTGGGGAGTATAGGACAAGGCTTTCCATGGGAAGGAGCCTGGATGTCATCACCAGCCCCCTCAAGAAATGAGATGGAGAAAGACGGCCTCACATGCCTGGAGGAGGCAGAGGGGCAGCTCAGCTCCTGTGTCTCCAGGAGATCATGGGAAGTTTGAACCTAGTAGAGGGAGAAGAAAGTGGAGCTGGGACTAATGTTAGTCTAAAAGAACACAGCATAGAACAAAACAACTAACTACCCCTGCCCTGGAGACCCAGACCTCCTGGTCTCTGTTCAGCAGCACTGCACGGTCCCCCTCTGAAGTTTCTTATCCTTGCTAAAGAGGGGGTCATGGGAGCAAAGGGGGCAAAGAGAGCACTGTGGGTCTATTTTACAGGACAACCTCTCTATCTCTGGAGACAAAGAGAGGCAAAGTCAACAAGAAAGCCTGTCTCTTTAGCTTATTCAGTTGTTAATGTTCTGTTTCTGAGCTATAACTTCCAAGAAAAGAAAGAGATGTGAGATGTGGTCGGGTATAGAAAAGCCCCATGACAAGAAATACCTCTTTCCCAGCTCCCCCAGCTTGGCAGCCTGAAAACTCTGAGGGTGGAGGCAGGGGGAGCTGGCAGAGGGTCTGGATTCTGTGTGGTTCCAGTGACTGGGGCTCAGGAAGGTGGGTTCTTGGATGGACTACATCATTGCCAAGCACATATCCAGATAGTCCAGGCCAGCAGAGTTCCTGGCAGACTGGGGGTTCTCCTCATTGGCAGGAGCTGGGTCCACTGGCAGTTCTTGAGGTCCCTGTAGACCACAGCAGGCCATAGTTGGTGGCACCCTGGGCAAAACTCATTGGAAAAGCGATGGCCAGGCATTGGTGGGGCATGGACAGAGCTTCATAAGACAAGAGCAGGTAACAAAAGGAGTAGGAAGAGCAGTGTGATTGCAGAGTGTGTTGCCCACTCTTGACTTCATCCATGCCCAGAAGCCATCAGCTGGCTGCATGCCCAGTCTGCCAGATGCTCAGCAGTCCAGTTGGTCATAGTCTGTTCTGTGTTCCTGAGGCCATGAATGTCCAAGTCTGGTTGACAGCACCAAATGCACCTGCTTCATCTTGTATGATGAGATTCATCATGCCACAGTGTGTATGAGCACAACAAGCATGAATGTGAAGCCCAGCATGTTGTGCCTTGAAAAGTAGGCCTCAAAGATGCACTGTTCCTCCAAGCAATGACTTGTAGGTGCCCACGCCAACAACGGATGGGAAGACCATAGCCACAGACAGGTCCAGGCCATGAAGATGATGGCAGCACATGCCCACAGCACTGGATACTTGGCAAAGATGCCAGGCACAGATGCAATGGCGTGTGTTGACCATGTGTGAGAGAGAACAGCATGAAGGCCACATGGAAAAAGAAGAGATTGGCCACAAAGGCCACAAATCTTGGGAGCTAAAGTCCACTGATCGTCACCAGGAGCCATAGCGTGCAGAAGATAAAGCAGCTGGCAAAGTGCCCATAGGGGGCAGAAGGGAGACTTAGCCAGACTGGAACCCACAGGGCCTAGGAGGTAGTACCGCAGGGGGTTGGGCCACAGGTCCTCTTTAATAATCTGGGCAACCCTGTCGGCCTTGCGAGGCTGCGCTGGGAGAACCACCTGAAGAAGCTGTGCACAGTGTCCCAATTTCTCTGTGCCAGGACCAGGGGTTCTTGGCCCAGATGCCATTGGATACGAATGGCAGTAGACACCCCTCGGCCTGAGGTCTCTCTGCACTCATATTCTTTGAGAAGCACTTTGTTCCTTAAGTAGGGGTTGCTCCAAAAGCGGAACTTGAACTTGCAGCCCTTCCTGGTGTTGTCTGAGCTACCTTACCTCCAAATTCATCGCTTAGCAGAGTATGTCTTCATCTCGGGGACTAATCATGGCTGGTAGTTGCGGGTGGTTCAGGAAGGCGGTGACCCAGAAGCCCGGATTATTCTGGATGATGAAGCCCCTTCGAGGTCGGTGCAACTGGCCACATCCCCAAACCTGCGCTCAAGCCGGAGGTAGGCCCTGTCGGCCTGGCACTCACGGCCTCCAGCTCCCACTGGATGGCCTCCAGCGGGTCCACGACTGGGCCATCAAGGTTCAGGGACCCCGGGCCCCTCTGCTCCTCGGCTCTCGCCTCCGGGGCTTGTCCTCGGCCATCAACTTCTCCAATATCCCCGTCTCCTCCCCCACCTCCATTTTCTCCTCCCCCATCTTCTCCGTCCCCACTCTCTCTTCCCCCACCTGCAGCTTCTCCACCTCCTCCGTGAAGATGGCGCCCTCTTCACTCGTTACTTCCTCGGCCTTTCCGCCAGCTCTCCCCAAGCCCACCTCCGTTCTGCGCCACAGCTTTCTGGAGTCTCTTCCTCGGCAGGGTCGTTTGCCGGATTCCGGTTAGTAGCCGCGTTGGCCGCTTCCCGGCGCCCCAGGGCAGGCGGGGCGCCTCCCGGGTCCGCTACGGGGTCGGGGTACCGGCGCCCCCCCAGCTTCTCGGGCCTGGGCCACGGGGACGCGCGGCGCACCCTCGTCCGCCGCCACCTGCGGGAACCTCCGGCCTGGGGGGGCTCGGGGCAAGCAAGCAAGATAGCGGCTTCCTAGAAGGGGGGCGGCTCGGCACCTCCCGGCCGCTGCTGACGATGGCGGCGGCGGGACCGGGGGCGAGGGGGGTGGTGCGGTCTCCTCCTCGGGGGCGCGCCCCGCCCCTCGGGCCCCTCACCCCCCTTTCCGGATGTGATTCGCAGGGGTCCCTCCGGCTGCGGAGGGGAGGGGCCTGGAGCTCGGTGGGAGGGGTAGGAACTGCCCGCAGGCTCCAGACAGAACTGGGCTTGGATTAATAGGGCGCCGGGGGTGGAGGTGGAAGTGCAGGGGTGAACCCAGTAAGGGCAGGAGAGAGGCCCAACCCCGGTCATGCACACATAGAACCTTCCGCTCACAGTCTACACCGTTTTTCCGGGTCTCCGGTGGTCACGTGGGAATTGTCAGGCTCCCACACTTCACCGTGGCTTGGGAGCAGCTGTATGTATATGGCAATCGCAGCCAAACACAGGATAAATTATTTAGGCAGACGGAGAGGGCTCAAGAGGTATCCCTTGCAAAGACTGACCAGACTGAAACTGGGAGCTGCAGTTGAAGGTAACTGTTGGTATAAGGGAGGTGATCAAAATATATGTTGAGGAAGAAGGAAGGAAGGAAAAAGGTTGGGGTGGAAGAATCCGGAACGAAGGTATTCATGGCTGTAAATCAGTGAGCAAGTGGGCATCTGCCTGGTTTCCCTACCCCACAAGAGCTAGATCCTCCCAGGCTGGTGACTGAAAGGATCTGGGGCTATATCCCCTACTCTGTGCCAGCCATTTCATAAATGTGAGCTCTAGTGTGAACGGGTCTGTGCTTGGGTAGGCCAGCAGCCTGGACAGACCAGTCCCTGCAAAAGCAGCTGTACTCCTGTGGTCTCAGCTCTCAAACTTGCGGCCCTTGGGGGTCAGTACACCCAGTGCCCCCATTTCTGCATGGAAGTCCTTGCTGCCTCCTCCAGAAAATCTTTAGTCTCCTCCCACCCAAGAATAAACCCCCAAAAGAGCACAGTGGATTCTAGTTGGGGATCCTAGCCTGGGGTCTGATCCACTGGGGTGGACAGGGAATGTCTGTCAAGTAAATGGAAGGCCAAAGAGATTAAAGGCCAGTCCACTGTCTGTGTTAACAAGACGCCTGCACATTAACAGTTGTTAATGTCCCATGAGTTCTTGGTTGGATTCTGGGAGTGACTTGCACTGCTTGGCTCTGAACACTGGCTCCAGGCCACAGGAAAGCCAGTTCAGTCTGAGCCCTGGAGGGCAGGATCTCTCAGCACAAGGAACAGGACTTCCAGGATGGTGATGACATGTCAGGTGAAGCCATGTCAGCCTCTCCAGTCTGTCTAAACCCAGTAGTTGGGCACAAGTATGGCAAGCTCAGGTCCTAGCTCTGTCACTTACCAGCTGTGCACCTTGGGCAGCAGGTGACTATGGTAGACATGTCCTTTCTTGGGCAACCAGCAACCATTCCTTATCCTAAGAGTACCCTTAATTTCCTTTGAGAAAGCACTCCTCCCTTTCCTTAGCCTCGTTGTCACTGGCTATCATGACTAGTTCTGGAATGGCAGAGAACTCCATCTGGGCCCTTGAGACAGGACACGTTTACTGGGTCGCTTGTAAACAAGACTTCTCTCTTCTGAGAGCCTGGAAAGGGTCCCTTTCTCCTGGTCAGCACTGTGTGAGAGTGAAGTCTGGAATCATGACAGCATTCTACTTCACCAGGGAGAAGCCACTTTGAAGGGCCTGAGGATCAAGTCACAACTGCACAAGATAGAGCACGGAAAAACAGGGATGCTGAGGTCCACCATGCTGGAGCTGCTGGATCAATTCCAACCTCAAGATTGCTCTACACCTGTTATTTTCAGTTACATGGAATTTCACTGTTCAATCTGATTTGGGTTTTCTGACTCTTACTTCTTACAGGATTAATTGATGGAATGCCACCTACCTCAAAAACTTCCAATTAAGATCCTTCATTTCAAAGTACATAGTTTATAGAAGGTGCTAATATGAGTTGTCACTGTCTGCCCTACACTCGCCATGCCCTTGGATACTAAAGATGTCTGGATATTCCAGTTCTTCCCCAGTCTCTCTCCAGCCCATTCCCAATCAGACAGGTGCACAACTTCCAAACACATCATTCAGAAGTTTTTAATAAACAACTTCATTATAAAAACTTTTTGAAAATGTAATTCTGTAAAACATTGAAAAATCTACTTTAACAAAGATACGCCTTGTGCATTTTCTAATGGCACTTATATTTTACAATTAAAAACCTTGTTTTATATAAAGCCAAAAATACTCCAAGAGGTTATTCACTGTGTTTACAAAGTGCTAGGTTTTTGTCTTGTATTTTTCTCTTTAAATAATCAGGCGTTTCGAAAGAGCGGCTGCAAAACCTTGACCACTGGAAGGGAGGAAGGGGCATAAGGAAGGGTGGCGATTCAGGAGTTCTAGTGCCAGACACATAGAGGTGGAGGGTGTGTCCTGGGAGAATCAGCTAAGGAAAGTCAGCTGACACCTGAAGAAATGGGAATGGAATACTTCTCCCAAATCCCTCCATGGAGGCACTAGATGACCATGGTTTATGGATCCTTCTCCTGTCAGGACCGGAGCACCCTTTTCCCTTGCCACAGACCCTACTCTCCAGTGGTGAAGGTCACAGCCAATTCCTTCCACAGCAGGTTCAGAGCTCCAGGAGAGGCCAGGGTGAGGTTCCAGAGAAATCTGGACTTTTCTGGCCAACACCTGCCTAAGGCAAAGTTTATTACATAAATATCCTTGTTAAAAAGCAAAATATTGATCCTGTACAATATAAACTGTTTAAAAAAAATCGTGCTTAAAAACAGCTCCTAGATAAAGAGGGTAGGTGGAGAAAGGGTGAAGAAAATAGCTACCAAAAAGGAAGGGGTGGATTTAAAGGGCTACTAGAGAAAGTTCAGGGCAGTGGGAGAATTTCAACTTAGGACAATATCTACGAGCAAAAAAGTAATCACACCTGCTTCCCGGATTTCCATTAACAAAATGCCATTTGTAAAAAGTTGAGAAAATCTCATTGGTGCTTCTTTCCCTGCCTCTCACCTCTTCAAGCCGATGCAGAAATTCTTTGCGCCTGGCCCCCAAGGTCTGCACCTGCCCCTGCCCCTGTCCAGTTACTGTGCAGGGTGGAAGGCACACTTGCCCCTTTCAGGGCAGCTCATGGCTGGCAGAGGCTGGGGGAGGTTGTGGGCAGAGGGGTTATCACCCCTTTTTTTCTGGTCCGTTTGGTCTTCACCATGCGCCACGCCTCCCATCCTGAGCAGCTGCCTTCAGGCTGTCATGGCCTCAGTAAGGGTAGTAAAGTGGGTTTGGGTACTGAGTGTAGGATAAAGCTATTCTTATCCTTTGAACAATCAGGAAAATAGGTTTTTTTTGTTTTGTTTTGTTTTTTAATTTTGGGAAAGGAGGTTTAAGAAACAGCTGGGTGGCCATGGTCCAAAAAAAAGGTGAAGGCAGATGTTCCCCTGCACTAGCAAAGCTCACAGTGATAGGGAAATTCCTAGTGGGCGGTGAGGACACTGAGGGAAAAAGAAGGGAGACAGGATAGAAGGGGGCAGGTAGGAGGAGGAAAGGCAAAGAGAAGACAGCCAGGGAAGGAGGGGACAAGGCCCCAGGTACAAACGAGGTTTTAAATAGTTGCTTTATCTGTCCTATGAGTTCATCAGCATCACTAATGGGAGTAGAGAATTCAAGGAAGGAATGGTAAAGAGCAGGCAGAGAGGAGAGGACTCCTCTAACAGCAGCCCGGGACTTTATCATCTGTGGCCAAAGGCCCATTTGCTTCTGTGAACCAAGGGCACAGGGAGGGTGGCAGGAAGTGGGAGTAGGGTTACTGGGTCTAGTGATGAAGACCAGATACCTTAAGGAAAATGGCAGCAGGGAGTTCCTCTTGGATTCTCACATACCAACCACTTCGTTTAACACGAGTCCCAATAACATGCACAGCATGCAGGAGGTGGCTGCGTACCAAGGTGGACGCTTTTTAAAAAATAAACCTTAATTAGTCCCTGGGACTCACTGAAACTAATTTTTAGAAGCAAATCACCTAGTCTGATTCTAATCTTGCCAGACATTTTGATTTTTTTTTTTTTTTTTTTTTTTTTTAAGGTATAACAAGCTACCTTGCCTAAATCAAAACATGCTTATTTACTCCATTGCTTCCAAACAGGTCAGGGGAGCTCAATTTTAAGGCTCTCACCTCCAACAAGGAGTACTGGCCTGGGCTGGAGAAGAGTCTTAGACCTGCTCAGTTCCTGACAATAAATCAAAGTGATCTGCACACAGAAAGGGGAAGAGACTGGAAGTTGAGGCTTGAGTGACAAGGCAGTTCCTTGGTAGTTTGTTCTGAAACCCTAGTGAAGAAACCAGCATGAGGCACCTGCTGAGAAGAGTGCCCAGAAACTGCTGGCTGCACTTGTAGGAGTTAACAGTAAAGAGGTAGAAGTGTGTTTCTGAATCAGAGGAGGTGTCTCAAGAGGTGGTCCCTGAGCTCCCTCCCATGAATGGGAAGAGCAAAGCCCATGAAAAACGGAGATGAAGCAGGGATGGGGTTGGGCTGAGTTCTGGGCAAGGGCTCTATGGTCTGTGGCAGGAGAGACTCCACAAGTCAGAAGAGAACTAATCATTTGGTGCAAGCAACCTTGCTGGGTACTGGGAGGCAAAACTAAGGGGGGCCACAAAAGGAAGGTAAAAGTTCTTTGACAGAGAGCAGAGAAGAGCCTATGCAAGTGGCCGTAAGTCCAGGGAGGACTACAAAGTAGAGGAGATAGAAAGGACATCGTGGATAAGAAAAAGTTTAGTATTGGAGGCAACAGTGCACCCACAAGTTAGAATTCAACTAGCTTCCCAGTCTTAATTTACTGAAAATTCTTCTTCCAACAATTCCAGCTTCCTGGAAAAGGGACAGATAGGAGAGAGACAAATGAGGGGTTCAAACCCTCTCCTTTGTTACCCACACCAGCCTAGAACCGAGTCCCTCCTTCCAAGACTAATAATAGCTCATGATGTTCAGGGTGGGGGTCAGGGAATGGGGAGGTAATAATAGGGGGCAAGCCTTTCATTTCTTCTCCTTTCCAGTTCAAAAGAAGGATGAGGGGGTCATGATGTACTTGGAGAAAAATAGAGTTGCAGACCTGTGAGAAAACTGCTCCCATCTTCTGGCCTGTCTCCTGTGGATACTGCCGAGGAAGGCAGGAACAGACGCAGTCATGGAAGATGGCAGAGACTGAAGCAGTCCAAAGTCAGTTTATTTCCCCACGGGGGAAAAATGTGACCTCAAGTGAAGAGAAGTCAGCAAGACCCGACTCCGCCTTGTAAACAGGGCTCCAGTTAAAACCAGGTACCAAATGGTTCAGGCTGGTGCCAACTGGAATGGACTGGTGGGAATGGATTCACGGTGTGTAAACAACGTTCACTGCAATCATCCTAAGGCTAACAGCTCAGCAGGGGAGGTGAAATGGTGTGTCTGAGACGACTGTGTAAACGGTACTGTTGCTGGACAACACTGACTGAAAATGGAGGTGTTGGTACAGGAGGGATAGGGATGGTAGGGAGGAAGAGAGGCCCTCTCTCCTGCCCACTGGTTAGAGGCAGGTGATAGAGCCAAGTGACCCTCTGCAGCAGGGCCTGACCGACTGACTTCTGTCAGATCTGCAGGTCAGCACCAGAAGGCGGGCTTCTTGGGCTATTTCTCTCGAGGTCATCCAAGGTGAAACCTTCACCATTTCTGCATCTCCAAGAGGCCTCCCTCTTCCCAACGAGAAGAAGGTTCTGATGCTTTGGAGAGGAGAGGGCTAAGTGTGGCTCCCGATTCAGATTAAAAAAAAAAAGTAAAAATACCTAAAGTCCTATGTTATGCAATCTTTTCATGGGGTTGGGACTCAAGGCTCTTCCTGGAATTGATCCTGGAGCCTGAACCCCCAAACCAAGTGCTCCATACAGACACTGGAATTTTTTTCTCTTTGCACCCAGCTCTGAAAGCTCAGTTGCCTTCATATGGGATGCAGATGGGGCAGGTACTGAGGCTCCCTGACAGAGCAGAGGAGCAAACTAGGGGGCCTCCTTGGGGGCTACTGGAATGCCTGGTGAAAACGAGGCAGGGTGGTGGTGCTCAAGCCAGAGGTGAAGACAGGAGGCAAGGAGTGCAGAGGCCCGAAGTTCAGTGGCCCCCCAGCTCCTGGGGAATCTTGAGGCTGAGCTTGCAAAGTGGTAAGAAGGGGCTGTGTCTCGGCTTGGGAGTAACCCATGACCAGGCCTCCTGTGGCCCCCGGTGGGTTACACGGGGGCAGATTGAGTGGAAGAAAGCCCAGTAAGTGAGAGAAGTCCACATTAGCAGCGCAGAGGGCCTCAGAGAGGTTGGCGGGGCTCTTAGTGAGCAGTGCTTCATCTAGGAGGGCCGCAGCTGCCGCCGGCTGAGGTGAGGCGGGCTGGGGTTCGGCGGATGGGAGAGAGAGGCTTCCAGGAAGCTCCGCCAGAAAACTATCCACCTCCACTTTGGGCAATTTGTCGGGTAAGTATGAGGTAGATCCAAGCTGGTATTTTGGAGGGAGCTGAGCTGGGGAAGAGATAGGTGAGGATTCCAGAGGGTAGCTCATACCCATGGGCAGCGTGTTGTGCACCAGGGAGTGTGGCATGCCCGCAGTGGGCATGGTAGGGATGTGGGCACCATACATGCCCATGGGCAACATGCCAGGAAAGGCCTTGGCCCCCATCACGTCCCGAGAGGCCATGCACAGAACAGGGCTCAGCTCTTCCTTTACGCTGACTGTGGAGCTGCAGCTGAGCAGGCCTAACATGTCCACTGGCTCTGTCTTAATCTTGAGCAGCTCTTGTGAGTGGCTCTTCTTGACATGTCGCGTCAGGTGGTCTTTGCGGCCAAACCGCTGGGCACAGTACTGACATAGGAAGTCCTTCCGGCCTGTGTGCACTACTAGGTGCCGCCGCACATCCTTACGAGTATAGAACCGCCGGTCGCAGTGATCACAGGGGTGCTTCTTTTCCTTGGCACCACCTGCTACCCGGCGTGAGTGGGCCTTCAGGTGCTCTAACAGGGCCTGGGTACTCTCAAAGGTCTGCAGGCACACCTTGCAGCTGAGGTCACCACTACTGGCAGCGTGCATGGCCAGGTGGCGCCGGTAGCCCAGCTTTGTATTATAATTCTTACCGCACTCAGAACAGTGGAGGGCCTCTTTGTTGGGGTCGTGGGTCTGCAAGTGGTTCCGCAGATGGTCCTTGCGATGAAACATCTTATCACAGTACATGCACTGGTGGGGTTTCTGGGCCGAGTGAGTGGCCATGTGCCTGGGGGTAGGGTTGGAGAATAGAGGAGAAAGCAGAAAGAGGGGAGATCACAAAGGCTGGCTGGACAACCAAGGTGTCCATTAACAGGGAACTCAATACAAAAATTATAGTAGAGCCATACAATGGAATATACTATGCCAACTTATTCTATAGGTATCCTTGCCCACCTGCAAAATCATATATGTACTTCTATTCTTCACAGAAAAATCAGGAACAACCTGAATGCCCATCAGTACGGAACTGGTTAAATAAATGATGGAAAGCTCATAAAATGACAACTTTTAAAAAAACATTCCCCCATGGAACAAACTCCTAGATACAATAAGTAGAAAAGAGCAAAGAGACAGGATACTTCATGCAAAATGGAATTATGTATATACAAAAGGTGGGAAATACATGCATGTTTGCTAGGATGTGCTTAAAATATTTTTGAAAGGAAATACAAGAAACTGACAATGGTTGCCTAAAGGGAAAAGTAGGAAGTTTATGGATGGGTGAATTTTCACTGTACCTTGGTACCTTTTGAATTTTGAAAACTTTTGAATTTTGAATCAAAGTATTTCCTTTCCAAAAAAGTAAAAAGTAAAAAAATGACACAATAATGGGATAATGAAATATATCTAAACTTCCTGATCTGGAACATTCTCCCAAGATACACAGGACTAAGTGAAAAAGGAAGACTTAATATAGTGTGTGTAATACAATCCCTTTTGGAAAAAAAAAGGGGGTTAAGGAACACACGTTTGAATGTCTCAGAAAGGATACACAAGAAACTAACCCCACTGGCTGCCTTTAGGAAAGAGAAAAGAGGGGAATGGTGGTTTCAGGTATGAGGACAATTCATTTTCACTGCATGCCCATTTGTACTATTTGAATTGTTTGCCATGTAAACCAGTAAAAATTTAAAGTGTTTTAATGGTCTGGCACCTCAGTGTCCCTTGATTTACTTGCTTCCATCTGGCTGGAAAGCAGCTCAGAAATGGTAATCCACAGCTCCATAGTACATTCAGAATCAACTCAGCAAGACTTGCTCTCCAGTTGAGGAGGCTGAAGTGCAGGGCAGCCCCACCTACAAGTCAGTAAGTGGCAGGGGCTGGATTTAAACAGAACTTCTTGAGGCCTGAGTTTACTAAGGTATGTCATGACTGTCTCTGGCATAGCACACACTGATCTTTCCTACCTGGAAGGTATCAAATACACCCATTACCCTCACATTATGTGCAGGTACTCATGCCTATGAGGGTTGCTGTTGACCTTCTGTGACATAATTGACATCATAAGGTATGAGGGGAGGTGCTGAGTGATCCACAGTCCATTTCCCTCATTTTGCAGGCCCAAAGAGGTTTAGTAACTCACCTAAGGTCACGCAGTGATTTATGGGTAAAGTCAGGGTTGCCTCCTAGCCCAGAACATTTCCTGGAGCCTCCCAATGGCACCCAGACTGTCACTAAGAATGTCTAAAAGGACAGTCCTAACTGGAGTCCACCTAAGACAGAGGAGCAACGGAAAATCAAAGCATTTCTGAGGATCACAGAACTGTTACAAGGCCAGTCTTGGCTATCACACTGTCCTATCACCTGTTTTAGTTCTGGCACATCAACTATGTTTTTCAGATGAGGAACTGAAGCTTTCTGCTGTCATTCTGTCCATATATTTACTTGTTTGCTGTCTGTCACCACTATTATAAACTCAAGGAAGGCTGGCATTCCCATCTGTCTGGTTCACTACTCTCTTCCTGGAATCAAGCACAGTGTCTGGTATGTAGCAGGAACTCAATAAATAATAGCTGGGATAGAGGATGTTTGGATTACTGTGCATCAGGCCTAGCAAATTCATTTGTAAAGGGCATGTTCACAGTTCTTCTGATGGAAAGGCAAGGATAAAATCAAAAGAGCTTAAAAAAAAAAAAAACCCTTCAGACCAGGTCTCCCTTCCCACCAAAGCTGCTCTGCCATGTAAGCTTTATACTAGGGCTTTCACATTCTATTTCACTTTATGTAGGGGTTCTTAAGCTTACAAATTTCAGAAAGGCCACTGACCAAGAGGACACCAGGAATTCTATAGAGACAATAATCAGAGTGACAGGCTGCTTCAGGAGAAGAGGCACTACAGGACCTAGAATTGAGCTTGGCACCTAAGAAGCTATGTGATCTTAGGTAAGTTACTTTCCCTCTCCGAGCCTCCACTTTAAATGTACAGACTGGAACCAGAGGGTCTCTTTTTCCTTCTAAAGTTTTAAGATTGACTCCAACTTCCAGCTAAGATTCTCACCATTACACTGACAGGGGTGGGGAAAGTAATATTTTAAAAAGTGTTCAGTCTAGTTTGTTTGTGGCTGTTGGATATTATACCCACCAGAATCAAGTTTTTGAATAAAAACTACCACCATTATTTTTTAGCAAGTGACCTCAAATGGTTGGTTTTCAGGGGCCCATTTGTGGGACAAATTAACCTCCACTCCTCTGCTACAGATAAAGCCCCACACTCAATGGAGTCTCTCTGGCTTTGTTCTCTGGGAACCCTGGGGTAGGAAGAGGTCTGGGAGTGTCACCTACCTATACAGCTTGTATTTGGAGGCAAAAGCCTTGCCACAGTGCAGCTGAGGGCAGCTATATGGTCTCTGCTCTGGATGGGGGAGGCTGTGAGGTCTCAGCTTCTCCCCATTTGAGAAGGGCGTCCCCGAGATTTCACATTGGCACTTCACTTGACTCTCCGCCTCCCGGCCCCGAGGCCTGGGAACTAGTTTCCAGCCCACTTCCTCCTCCTGCTTTGCATCTTGAATCCAGGGGGGGACGCTGGTGAAAAATGTGGTCATGGCAAGGCTAATGGCGAAGGGCCATGTTATTCAGAAAGCCTCCCCATCAGCTCCACACAGGCTCTCTGCTCTGTCACAGCCTCCAACGCAGCCTTCAGAAAACAATCTCTTCACCTGAAACATCAGAACACCTGTGTTAGGGAGCCCACTACCATAAAAACATGGGCTCTGGAGGAAGACAGATTCCCATTCCAATCCCAGACCTTTCACTTAGAAGCTGTGTGACGTCTAGCTTACTTCCCTAAGCTGTTTTCTCTAATAATCCCCTAAACCAAGAGATGTTTTGAAAGAATAAATGAGTTAATGGATATAAAGCATTCAGCAGAAGGCTGAGCACCTAGTAAGTGCTTAGTGGTTAAGTATTATTACTAGTACCATCTAGGCTAATAAGAAATGATATAACCTGAGGAAGTAAAAACTCTAAAACTCCAAACTTTCTCTTCTGACTCATTTTTACATCCTTTCCACTAAACCTCGAGTAAGAGTCCCCCCTCCTCCTCTTTACCCTACATCCCACACTTTCCTTATGGAGGTGCTAAGGAGCAATAAAATGTCCAAAAGGCAACTGAGAAAGGAGAAGGCTTTACTTGGGAAATTTACACCCCGCAAAGTCAGACCCTGTTCTAGGAACTAGGGCTGGATCTGTTTCTCAGCAGTACATCAACATCAGGAATTTCTGTCAGAGGGGGGCAATGGCACTCTTAACATTTCCCAAACCAGTACCAGTACCACCTAGACTTCTACCACCTTTCTGGGTCTCTTGGTCTCTTGGCCTAATACCCAAAGATGCTGAGTGGCTCCTTGTCTACAGACCCTCAAAGCATATGTGTGTTTCCCCATTATAAGCAGGTAACAGACTTGTAATAAGTTTCCTCTACCAGACCCTAATTCTTTAAGGGCTCAGACCATCTCTCTCTTCACCACATACCTAGCACCTAGAAAAGGAATCTCAATGTTTTTTTAGGTAACTTAGTCAAATAAATGCAAGTTGCTTCTCAGGGGCTAACTTATGCCTAGGATGTTCCGGTTTAAACTGGATTCCCAGCCCTTCCAAAGTATGTAACCAAAATACTGAATTCTGATCCCTGATCCTTTCTCTAGGCTGGGTAGAAGAGGTATGGGGAGAGGGGAGGCTGGAACAGAGAGTGGCATGACTCCTTTCCTGACACCAACTCAGAAGAAAAGAAGATAGGAGTTACTGTATGGACTCTCAAAGGGGGGATGACAAACCCACATTCATACTCCTAAGTTCAGCACACACTGCCAACTGCAACGCAACCTGTTACAACAGGGGGATTCCCTTTGAGGCGGTCATGCCAAAATTTGGTCATGAGGCTTTTCCATGTGAAGGGAGAAAAGTGGGCATCTGAGGATTGCCCACGAGGATCTGGGGAAGGCTCTAACCACACAAACTAGCTGTGGGGCCACATAATGCTTGCTCAGCTCATTAGCACCTGCTGCTTACAGTGACCATTTCATCCAACAGACTGGCTGTGAACAAGATGATGGGATCAGCGGGTTCATGCCCCAGAGAGCTTTGCTCATCATTAACATAAGCTATGTCCTATTCAGGAACCATTCCTCTTGTTGAAGAAACACTGCAATGTAATATGATAAACATTTCCCCATCATGAGTGGAGATTTGCCTAGAAAAGATCTGCACAAAGGTAGCCACTTTTTGTATGAGTCACATGCTGGGGAAGGGAAGGCAGTACTAAAAACTAGTCCCACTTGAGCTTTCGAGTCATCACGACATATATGTCTGCTTCACTATAAACCTCAAAGGCCTCTGAGTCTAGCTTTCATTGTTTAAGCCCCTCTCTTCCTTCTCAAGAGGATGGAATTACCCACTTATAATACAAGTGATTACTATACACCTTTGAATTGGGTAGAGAGCAAGCACAAGTGTGCATGTCTGGTTTGGGGGGAATTCCCTCCCTCCCTTCAAAGTCAAATTCTGGTCCCCCTTGATCTCTGAAATCATGTGCCTCAGCCTCTGGGAAGCTGGGAATGGTAGCCAAAGGGAAGCAAGTCACACCACTCTGGCTGATGTGAGAGGGAAGCCTAGCCCTGGAAACTCCGCGCAAACTCAGAAAGAGAATGGTACATCCCCCACCTCCCACACATCCAACTCATCTGTTCTCCTAAACAAGCACAAACAAGAAACAGCAGTTGAGTATGCTGTTACTGAAAAAGTGAGTAATGGGCTTCTAGGAAAGAGGCTGGCGGTGGCCAAGAAGAGCTCAGGAGGCTGTACTGATAAAAAGAACCAACGGAGGGGAGTAGCAGCCATGTGCTAACCTTGATGTGCATTTAATGGGGCTGTAGCTTTAAAAAGAAAACAGCTAACACCCTGATCCTACTCTAACTTTTAAAAAAGGCACAGGGACGTCTATACCTAAGTTCAGTGGCAGACCGTTGGACAGCCAAAGCTGCTAGTGTTACCTTGGGAACCCTTTTGGGGATCTGAAATGGAGACAAATTGCTCCCCAGTTGGTCTGTCCTCTATTGTGTGCCATAATGCCTGCTGCCCTCCGCCGAAACTATACTTTTTATGCTGTTACATCATCTCTTCCCCCGCCCTTTGTCTGCAAACTCTGATTCAGGGGAGATTTCTGGGCTTGTCTCACATAATCAGAAGGCCTATTCCTTTAGATTTCTCCTTCCTCGGCAAACCTGTGAAGGAATTCTGCTTCTCTTTCAAAGCTGCTCTTCTGGTCTCACGCTCTAACCTTAACTATAGAGAAGCTGACAGAACCTGTTTCCATAAAACAAACACAATCCCTCCCATTTGCTGGTATAATTCAGTATATTTTCAGCCTAAGATTCCTTCTGGCGCCTGATATGAAGGGGGAGGTAGCATGGAAAGAACCTTGGACTTTGTGTCTGAAGAGATGCCACTTACTGGCTGTGAAACAAACCATGGACAGGTTACTTTAATCCTCTGAACCTGTTTCCCCAATTTCTAAAATAGAGATTTCTTCTCTCTACCTATAGGATTCTTGTGAGGGATTACGTGAAATAATATTCTTGAAAGAGTCTGGCACAAAATGTGTGCTGAATACGTGAAGTGCCCTCTCTGAGGTCCAAATTGCATCTGCCTCTTTTCTGCATGGTGCCTGAGTACTTCTCCCCACCCACCCCCGCCCCTCCCCCTTGGCTTTATGTTACTTCTCAGGCCTCAGAGTGAGTTTCCTTCCCTTCCCAACATCTCCCCAGAATAGGGCCTTCCCCTTTTCTCCCACAGCTAACCTTCAGCACAATCCCTCTAACCAGGGCCCCCTCCTCCAGCATCCTGGGCCAGTGTTCTCTCATGCCCAGATGCCCACTTTAGGAACCCCTTCAATTATTAAGGCTACATAACCCAAATAGGAAAGCTTGTTAAAATTCTGTATGACCCTGTCTGAAAGCTGAAATGGAGACAAATTGCTCCCCAGTCAGTCTGTCCTCTATTGTGTGCCATGATGCCTGCTGTCCTCTGACGAAACTATAGTTTTTATGGTGTTACATCATCTCTATAGAAACTGCATTCTTTCTCCATTATATTAGCCTGTTTCCTCATCTGTAAAGCTAAAAATACTTACCTCACAGGCTTGTTGTCAGGACTATTTTAGTTAGGCATGCAAAGAGTTCAGCACAGGGCTTGGCCTGCTCTAAGTGCTCAACAAAAGGCAGCTATTATCTTTGTCTTTGTATTGAGTTGCATGTTTCCACCTTCTGTTGCTTCACTGGAATCCCCCACCCCCCCCCCACCCCAATACTCTTGAGAGACAGTCAGCACCCCCTGCAGCAAGGGAAGGGTTAATCACTGAGTGTTCTTAACCAGAGAGACCCACAGAGGATTAACAGCTCCACTTCAGTGACTACCCTAAAATAGCTTTTATCCCTCCTGCCCAAGAGCTACTTGGGGATCTGAAGAACTCAATTCAACACCTGCTGAGGAGGAAACACACCCAGGAACGTTCCTTGGGGTGGACAGAACCTTCCCTTAAGCGGAACCTAAAATAGCAACTGGGAAATTATAAATAAACTTAGAGGGAAAAAAAAAACACAACAGATCCTGACCGGAGCACCAGAAACAAATCCAAAAGACTCACAGGCTGGCTGGAAAATAGTGGGAAGTAAAGGGGGAATGGGAATAGCTATTACACACACACACACACACACACACACAGTCCAGAGTGGTGGGAGAATTAAATTACAGAGAGGCTGGAGAGTCTCAATGACCTACACTAGTCTAAAAGACATCAAACAGGATTAACAGGGGTTGGATTTACTCTCAGGCAGTAGTTCTGTCAATGTAGATAGGCCCTCTTTGGAGTCTCTTTGATTCACTATTTCCTCTGATTCCTGCTGCCTCCCACTCCTGGGGAGTCCTTGAGCAAATGGCTGCAAGTAATTACAGCCCCACTTTCCAGGCAAAGAAACCTGATCAGACCCCCCACACACTCACCGGGTGGCCTCACCTTGCTTGGGGAAAGGGGATGGTTAGAAACCCAAGGCCAAATCAGTCCCTTTCATGGTCCCATGCTGACAGATGGAAAAACACACAAGCCAGGAGACAGGCTACACTTGCAGGTGAAAGCACCAACAACTCCTGCATCTCAATTGTCCCCTTATCCCCTGCCTTACAAGTCCCTTTTCTCTACCAAGCTGGGGCCATGGTGTGGGACTGCATTTGTAGGGAACCTAGCCTGGCTCCCAGACCAGCTTCTTTACCACCCTAATGTGTGGTGGGGGAGGCCAAATTCCCAGGGGTTGGGAGAGATGGGAATGGACTGCAGCCAGAGAAGGGATGGAAAGTCATGGAAAAGTCTGGAGAGCGGGGCTCAAGAATGGGAAGGAAAGGCAAGTATGGCAAAGAATCACAAGCAAGTTATCTGGGTCTCTAATGGACCGCCAAAAGAAAGAAATGGGAGGATTATGAGGGTTGGAGGGCTCCAGGGCTTGAGAAGAGTAAGAAATAAATTCCCTGAATTTCAGGAGATTCTCAAAATGGGTAACCAGATGGAAGATGTTTAAGGTTTGGGGGTATGGTCGCTGAAGAGGGAACTCTTCAGGGCTGAAGCAAGGCTTATTTGGGTTCTCCGGACCCAATATTTGAGGAAAGCCTCAAAAGGGGTCTGGAAAAATGAAACAGAGAGTAAAGAGGGGCTACTGGGAGCAGGAAGAGGGGGGTTATGTGGGTCCGAGTAGGCGTGTCTGAGGGGAGGGAGCAGGTGCAGCTTATCTGCGTCCCCCAGACCCGGATCCCTGGTAAGGTCAGCAGCGCGTTATCTGGGTCTCCAGGGAGACTCCAGGTTCGGGAGTGGGGGACCCTCAGGACTGCGTCTCCAAGTGTCGGAAGGGAAGAGCCAACGGGGCTTATTTGGGTCCCCCAGACCCAGGTTTCAGGCCCAGGGAGAGTTTTCGTCACCCTGGGGTGTATACGGGCCCGCGTTGGCGCGGAGGGGGGGCCAGATCGGGGGTATGGGCGACCGCGCTGAGGGGCCCGAGAGGAGGGGCGCCGCCGCTCCAGTGGAGGGCGCGAGGGCGCAGCGAGACGGATCCCCGCCCCGCTCCCCGCCGTCCCTCTGGGCCCTTGCCGGCACTCACCGCACTCGGAGCCCCGCGCTGCGGGCCGGGCCGCGCTCGGGCTCCGCCAGGCCCGCTCAGGCCCCGGTAGTGGCGGCGGTCGGGCCATTGTGCGGTGCATTGTGGGAGCCGCGCGAGCGGGCGCTCGGGCCGTGGAGGGGGCGGTGCCGCGGACTCTCTATGGTCCCTTTCGCCCGCGGGCTAGAGAGGCCCGAGCGGTGCGCGGGCGGCGCGCGGGGGCCGCCGGGAGCGGGGCGGACGCTTGGTCCCCTCCATCGCTTCCCGCCTCCGCGCCGCGGCGCTCTAGGGCTCCGGAGGCGACATGGGCGCCGCCGCATGGGCGCCGGCACCTCTATCGCTGCGCTTGTCCCTCTTGCTGCTGCTTTTGCCGCTCCCGGGGCTGCCTGCGGGCTCCTGGGACCCGGCAGGTTACCTGCTCTACTGCCCCTGCATGGGTAAGGCCTCCCGAGCCCTCTGCTCACAGGGAAACTGAGGCCGGGAGAGAGGCCACTCTTCCGTCGCGCCCAGCGGCACCTTGACAGGTTCAGGAGCGAACCCAGCGGGGAGGCAGGGCCTACTCCTCTCCTCTCTGCCCCTGTTGTAAGGCCACTGTCGGGGTCCCTGTGTCCAACCTTCCATTTGACAGAAGAGAAAACTGAGACCGGGAGAGGTCACGTGTCTTGCGCGAGGGCCTGCAGTGTGTATTGGACCGAGCTGTGGGTCTAAGCGAGCCCGAAGTCCAGTAAATGGAGTTAATGGGTCAGGACTTGGATGTCACTGACCTACGCTGGCTCTGGGCGATTCTTTCATTCATGCAACAAATATTTATGGGATGCCTACTCTGTTCTCTGCCCGGGGGATAGAGCAGTGAATAAGACAACAAATTATATCCTTGTAGAATCCTCATTTTAGTTTGGGGAGACAAACAATAAAAGTAGGCCTAAAAAAAAAACAAGTAAATAACTTAAAATCTTAAAAGGCAAAAAATGCTGTGGAAAAATAAAATAGAGCAGGGTTAAAGGGAATGTAAGGGAGGTTGAAGGGTGCAATTTAAATAGGGTGGTGGAGCATCACTGTAAAAGTCATTGCTTATTAAAACCCTTCAATGGCTTCCAGACTCCTGGCCATGGCCTTCAAAGCTCTGCTTGATTTGGCCCATGCTTGTCATCACCATGCCCCCTCCCCTGACATACTGATCTCCTTTCCTGTTCTTCAGACATTCTTGGCCTTTGCTATCGAATTCGGCCTTTGCTATCGAATGTGCTATTCACTCTGCCTAGAAGACCCTCCCTTTCACCTCTGCTTGACGATCTCCTCCCCATCCTTCAAATCTCAACTTAAATGTCACCAGAAAGGATTTTACTAACCTCAACCCAAGTAACCACCTCATTCTCCATTATCAAATGTTTTTCATTCCTTTCTTGCAATTATCAAAATTTATCATTATATATTATTTGCCTACATGTTTAGTGTCCCCCCAGTTAGACTGTGAGTGCCTTGAGGACAGAAATCTTGCACTTTTTGCTCACTTGTGTATCTCCGTACTCAGCACAGAGCCTGGCACATTGTGGCCTCTCAGTAATATTTGTGGAATGAAAAAATAGATGCTATGATGGGGACAACAAGAATCAGACAGGATGATCCTCCTGAGGCATTCACAGGCTAATGAAATAGCCAGTGCTATTTTTTAAAGGCCAGAAAGTGGGAAAGCACATTCAAGGAAAAGTGAAGAACCAGAGGTAACTCAGATCTAAGGCAGGAGGTAGAGGAGGGGGAGGGAGTATAGTGGGGGGGTTGGTGAAAAGGTCCCACCGAATGAGGCACTGGAGTTGCCTCTTAATTCACAGGTGAGTGGAGATAGAGGTCCGTGGAAAGGCACTCCTGGCTAAGGGAGTAAAAGAACAAAGGCATGGGATGGGTATGAGAAGTGTAGAGCATGTTTGAGAAACAGCAAGGAATCTGGAGTGGCTGAGGCAGAACGGGCAGGGACTGAAGGACCTCGAATGCCAGAGCCAGGAGTCCAGACTGGATCCCATGCTGCCAGCTCCCCTGGCTCTCCTGGCCCTCCACCAGTGCTTCCACCTCCTTTCTAAGCCCTGCACACAGCAAGCCCTGGATACCTTAGGCCTCACCTCACCCCCAATATACCATTTCTAGGGCGCTTCGGGAACCAGGCCGATCACTTCTTGGGCTCCCTGGCATTTGCAAAGCTGCTGAACCGTACCCTGGCTGTACCCCCCTGGATTGAGTACCAGCATCACAAGCCTCCTTTCACAAATGTGAGTGCCTCCTGCTGACCTTGGCCCTTGTCCACCCTTCCCCAACCCTTCTCACCTCTGCTTGACCCCCAAGTCCTTCTCTGAGCTTTACCTCCTACTCCCCCAGGCTTGCCCTACCCCCCACCCAGTACTGTCTTCCCTGGAATAACAATGGCTAACACTTATGCAGTGCCTGCTATGTGCCAGGCACTATTCTGAGCACTGCATGAGGATTAGCTCATTTTTCCCTCACCACATCTCTTTGAGGTAAGTGTGTGCTGATCAGTTTCAAAGGAGAAACTATGGCACAAGTTAGTTAATAACTTGCCTAAGGCCACAATCCCAAGCAGTCTGGTTCTAGCACTGCCTCTCAGCCCATCACCTTTTGACCAATGGGATGCAGAGAGAATGGGACCAACCAGGGCTGGAAATGGAGGCTTTAGGCTCAGATCACAGGCTCCGGAGTCAGACAGACATGGACATGAATTCCAGCTCTGCCACTACCAAGCTGTGCTACCTTGGACAAGTTCTCTAATCTCTCTGAACCCCAGTTTCCTGATATATAAAACTCAAAGGTTGTTGGGAAGGTTTTTAATGGAGATAATTGACATAAAGGGCTTAGAACACTGCCTGGTGCGAAGTAAGCACTTGTCTTGCCACCCTCACCCCCTCCCTGTGTTCTTCCTTATCTAGAAAGCATGGTCTTTGTGTGTGCTGGTCCCCTTGCCCTTTCCCAACCCCTGCCATCCATCAAGTTGCCACCGAGATGTTTCTGCCTTGGGAACAGCCCAAGCCCCAATTTCTTGTTGGGTTAGTGCCCTTCTCTGGGGGCTCTCCCGGCATCCTCTGTCTCCTGTGGTGATGCTCCACACTCTTGTAATTCCTTGCTTGTTCCTTGTGTCCTCCACTGACCCTGAGTGCTCAGGGAGGGCAGGGGCCATGTCTGTATTCACACTGTATTCCCAGGTGCATACCACTTAGTAGGAGCTAAATTAATATTTAATGAGTTGACTTAAACATTTTTGAGTAGACTTCAAAAATTATACTTACTCTGCTCAAAACACTGCATTTCATTCTTAAAGACTGTTTCTCTGCATAGGTTTTATTTTTCCCTTTGCATGCCTGCAGTTAGAGAAGGTGTTAGCAGTTACAGGTTAAGAGCCAGAGTACCTGAGATCATAACCTGGCTTGGTCATTTGGGTAGGGTACTTGACCTTTCTACACCTCAGTTTCCTCCTCTTTAAAATAGGCTGGTAATAATTGCTGCTACCTTCCAGGGTAAGGATTAAGTGAGCTAGCAATTGTAACATGCCTTGAGCTAGTGTTGTAGGCCTCCCTCTTAGGATCAAATGAGCTCATCAGTGTAAAGTGCTTCAGACACAGGAAGTCCTCGGTAACGGTAACGGGGAGCTATTGATGTAGCCCTGAGGTTTTACACTTAACTGTTAGAGTTTAGACATTGCCCAGCTGTCTCCCTCTGGCTTGCTTGTTCTTTCTCCCCTTGCGTTCTCAGCCAACAGTCTCCACTTCCTTGCTTTCTTTGGGTTACTCAGCCCACTCCATTTGGGCTCCCCCTTCCCCACCATGACCATTCTCACTGAGGTCAATGGGGCCTTACCAAATCCAGGGTCATGGCTCAGTCTTTGTCTCACCTGACTTCCTGCTGTCATCTTGCCCCCCAAGTCTCTTTCCTGAACTTCCCTTCTTCCTTGGCATCCAGGACACTACTTGCTCTTGCTTCAGCCCTGGCCTCAGCATTTTCCTGTTTACACTGATCAGGGGTCCTCTTTCCCACCCACTGTTTAAATGTTGGTGTGTCTCCTTTTTCTGTTTGCTTGTTAGCGGTGTGACTTCAGTGGAGTTATCTAGATTCTGTATGCCTGAGTTCCTTCATAAGTAAACTGGAGGTGGTTGTATTCCTACCTCTTAGAATTAGATGATCAAATCCATGGATAGCAATGAATACAGTGCCTGGTGCTGTTATTACCATTATTTGCTTTGCTATAAATTTCTGTTGACTCTTGTAGCTTTCACTGTTCTCCAGGTACCTCCCAAATTATCCATGGCCCAGGCTCTCTTTTGACCACAGACCTGTGTTTCTGACTCCTAGACCCTTGAGTCTACTTGGTTGCCCCACAGGTATCTCAGATTCATAAAGCCAGAACTGAACCTCAGCATCTTTCCACTCAAACCTGTGTCACCTGAATTCCCAGCCTTAGTTTATGTCACCTGTATTCACCTGAGTAACAAGTCCAAAACCTAGAGATCATCCTAAATGCCTCCCTTAACCTATGCATTCAGCCCTCAAGCCCTCTGCTTTGCCTTCCTTTACATCTTCTAACCTGTTCTTGGCTCTCAGGTTTTCATTTGGACATATGGGAGGTGCCCAGTCAATACATGTTGAATAAATACTTGAACAAATAAAAGGAACATTGCTGTGTCCTCCTCATTCCTCTTCCTACCTCTGATCTTACCATCAATACTTTCTTTCCTCTACTACCGGAGTGATTTTTCAAAAAGACGAATCTCATATTATTTCTACTTAAAATCCTCCAGCAATACCTCATTGCTAATGGTTAAATTTCCCAAAGTCTGTTCATTGGAATGCCAAGGGCTCCTGTTAAATCAGTTTGGAAAATTCTATTTTCAATTCCCCATCCCCCCACACTTGCAGATTTGAAATGCACAGCATGTTAAAAGCCCCGAAAAATCCTGCAATAAGGAAACTGTCTTAACCAAGCATTTCCTAGGCCTGTTTGACTCTGGAGCCATTTTATTGCAGAACCCTTTGTCTGCCTGAACTAGTAGAACGTGCTTGAAGAACCCTGACCTATAGGATAAGGTCCATATTTTTTTCCATGGTGTTCTAAGAAATATTTCAAAATCTAGAAAAATGCAAAGATTAATATAATCACCCTCCCCGTACCCACCACTAGAAGCGATAATCATTAACATTTCTCGTCTTTGCTTGTCTTTTCTTTTTGTTAATAAAAGAAATAAAATGGAACAGATAAAACTGATAAAAGATAAAGTGTCTCTTGGTCCCTCCCATTACTCCCTAGTTTCTCTTCCCCCTACCCTCCCCCGCCAAGCTAACTACTACTGTGAATTTAGTGTTCTTGGTGTGACTCTTTACAAGTTCTTTCAGATACTTCCATTGCAACACTAAGCATTCTTGTACCTGTCTCCTGGTGCAAAATGCGAGAATTTCTCTAGGGCAAATACCTAGGAGTGGAAAGAGTATTATAAATTTGTATTAGATACTGCCAGGTTCCATTCCAAAGTGGTTGTTCTAAAATATACACTTCTACCAACTGTGTATGAGAGGGCTCGTTTCCCCACATCATTCCAACAGCAAGCTTTTAAATTTTCACTGATCTTATGGATGAAAAGTAACGTCTCATTGTAATTGTAATTTGCTTTTTCTTAATTACTGGTGAGATTGCATATCTTTTGAGCGTATTGGGTATTTGGGTTTCCTTTGCTGTGCAGTTACCCCAATCCTTTGCCCATAGTCTCTCTCTCTCTCTTTTTTTTTTTCTTGCCCATAGTCTTTTTGTCTTTTTTCTTATAAATTAACAGGCATATTGAATACAAGAGATGCTATCATTTGTTCTGTAGTTTTCAGATATCTTCTCCTAGTCTGTCTTCTGACTTAACTTTGTGTCTTTTGTCAAAGTTTTTCATTGTCATGTAGTCTGAGCTGTTAGGATTTTAATAACTGTCTCTAAAACAGCCATTGGGACACTGAGGAAGGACCTGTGCCCCTCTCTGTCCCCCTTTTCTGTAGCTCCATGTGTCCTACCAGAAGTACTTCAAGCTGGAGCCGCTCCAGGCCTACCATCGGGTCATCAGCCTGGAGGACTTCATGGAGAAGCTGGCACCTATCCACTGGCCCCCTGAGAGGCGGGTGGCTTACTGCTTTGAGGTAGCAGCGCAGCGGAGTGCTGATAAGAAGACATGCCCCATGAAGGTGGGTCCTGTGGGACTGGAGGGCCCCTTGTGCCTGTTCCTTGTCCTCTAGCAATATTATGGGGGAAGGTACTAGAAAGGCTTAGAGTAGAAAGACAGAGAATTAAGTCCCAGTTCTAACATGCATCAGTGGTGTCGCTTTGGGCAAATGACTTTGCTTCTCTGAACCTTTATTTCTACCCACAAAGTAGAGATGCCCATCTTAACTCTGCTTCCCTCAGAAAGTGTCATGAGGGCCAGGTGTAAGAGTGCTTGTACCCTGTAAAGTGTCACACTGGTAATAATAGCTCACATAGCACCTACTATGTGCCAGGTATCAAGCTAGGCACTTTATACATATTAACTCATTTAATTCTCAACTCTATGATAAGAGTACTATTTTTTTTAAATAAAATTTTGTTGAAGTATATCATTCATACAGGAACATACATAAATAATAAGTGTAGAGTAAACTTTGTGAATTTACAAAACAAACATGTATATCATCATACAAGGCTCCCATACGTCTCCCCAACACCAACACCTTGCGTTGTTGTGAAACATTTGTTACAAACTATGAAAGAGTATTGTCAAAATATTACTACTAACTATAGCCCATATCTTACATTTGGTGTATATTTCCCCCAACCCACCCAATTATTAACACTCTATATTAGTATTGTATATTTGTTATTATTCATGAGAAAACATTGTCATATTTGTCCTGTTAACCACAGTGCATCATCTACCACTGGATTCCCTGTGTTATACAACTTTGTACAATCTATTCAGAGTGAACAGTCAGTGGCTCTCATTTTCAGCACAGAGTTGTGCTGTCATCACCTTAGTCAATTTTAGAATATTTTCATTACTTCAAAAGGAAAATCCCATACTCCCTTATACCCCCCTATTTTTGTCCCTTAGTATTGAAATAATATCTTCTTGTCATTGCTAAAAAATATTATATTACTGTTAACTATTGTCCATAAGTTACATTGTAATTTTCCTGTGTATCGTCATATTCTTAGTACTTTGTAAAAGAGCATTCTTATATTTATACTATTAACCACAATCTTCATTCACCACTGAAATCATTATATTATACATTCCTTAGATTATTTTCTAGTTTCCTTTCAATTTACATTCCCTAGATTATTTTCTAGTTTCCTTTCAATTTTCCTTTCATAATTTTCATTATGTCCCTTTCAACCACAATCACATTTATAAAATAGCAGTGTTTTTTATATTCACTATAATGTGTTACTCCCAACTCTATTCATGTCCTCACTTTTACAATTAATAATGCTACAGACATTAAGCATCAGCTTCCTTTCTCAACCCTCATGCTATTTCCTAGTAACCTATGCTTTAGAGTTTACCTCCATGTGTTTACTCATCGTGTTTAGTTCATATTAGTGAGACCATACAATATATGTCCTCTTGTGTCTGGCTTATTTCACTCAACATAATATTCTGTAGGTTCATCCACGTTGCTATATGCAACCCGATTTCATTTCTTCTTAAAGCTGAATAGTATTCCATTGTATGTATATAACACATTTTATCTGTTTCATAGGTTGATGGACACTTGGGCTGGTTCTATATTTTAGCAATTATGAATAATGCTGCTATGAACATCAGTGTGAATATGTCAGTTTGTGTCCTTGCTTTCTGTTCTTCTGAATATATTAAAAGTACTATTACTATCTCTATTTTACAAAGAGGAAACTGAGTGTGACAGAGAGGTTCAATACCTTGCCCGAGGTCACACAGCAAACAAGTGGTGGAACTGAGATTCAGTACTACATAATTTGGCTCCATTGTCCACCCTCTTAACATGTATACTTTCCTGCCTTTCAGCAGGTAAATGAAAGTTTGTAAATGCCTGATACTTTGGGTATATAAAATAATCCCCAAATCAGTCTTTCAGTGCTTATGCTAAAGTCAGAGAAGGCTGCTTGGAGGAACCATGAATTTTGAGAAAAAGACCTGGTTTACAGCCCCAGTTGTGCCTTTACTTGCTGTGTGACCTTGGGCAGGTGCCTTACCCTCTCTAGGCCTTGGTTTCCATCTTGAAAATGAGGATGTTGTACTAGCAGGTTTCAAAAGTCACTGGAAACTCCAGTCCATGGTCCTAAATCCAAGGTCTGTTTCCTCCCCCAGATCCCCACAGGTACTATAGGGTGGGCAGGATGTAGTATATGTGCAAGAAATGCTTCTTCAGGTACCGTAGTAAACATCTCCTGCTGGAAACCGGACTAGAGGCAGACTGGAGGCAGAGCACCTCTCCTCAGCCACCAGCCCAGGAGTTGCAAAGAAACATTCTACTGGACCATCATATGAGCATGTTTCAGCCTGAATCAAATTGTCCAGGATTCTCCTACCCACAGTTCCTTGGCCTCATCCCCAAATGGCTTTCCCTCCCCCCGCAGTGAGCCTTTGTGTATTCTTTCTGCAGGAAGGAAATCCCTTTGGCCCATTCTGGGATCAATTTCATGTGAGTTTCAACAAGTCTGAGCTTTTTGCCGGCATTTCCTTCAGCGCCTCCTATAAGGACCAGTGGATCCAGAGGTACTTGGAGGGTACAGCATGCTGGGTTTGAGGAAAGGCCCTGGGGTCCATAACTGGCCTGCCATGGCAGTTTGCACCACTGCTGACTCTTTCCCCATCTACCCCACCCTGATGTATAAGACCAAAGGTGCAGCGGCTCTGTCTGTTGAACTTGGGATCCTGTGTGATCTTTTTCCATCTCAACACCTGACATGGTGGGACGTTGACCTGCCACGAAGTTGAGCAAGAGTTTATTGGCCGATAAGGGATGTCATAAAAAGAACATTGTGCAGTCACATGAGTCTCGATTTCCTCCTCTAGGCGTGAGAATCGCTCCCCTGTTTCTTTCCTCTTCACAAGGTGAAAATTGAAAGCAACTTCTAGAGAACAACTTTAGGTGCAGACTGAGAAGTGATGTCATTCTGATAATTATTGGATGTGCTTTATTAATTGTGCTCCAGTAGGCCCTATTTAAAAAAAAAAAATAGGTTAGCAGGGTATAGGCACAGACAATGAAATATTTATAGAGCGTCTGCTGTGTATGAGAGGCAGTACTTAAGGGCCACAAGTGATATAAAAACAAGGAAGACCCAGCCTTCAGGAGCTACAATCTAGTTATGATGATGATAACTAACATAGTGAGTGCACTGGACCTTGAAGCTATGGCATGGGAGGAAAGGTTTGGGCTTAGAAGTCAGACTTGGGTTCCAGTCCAGCTCAGAAGCTATGAGGAGCATGTGAATCCATGCAGGGGTATACATATGGCACAGCACTTGCCATTTAGTAAACTAGAGATAGCCAGATGTAGAGAAACAAGCATAGGCTCTGGGGTAAAACAGTCCTGAGCTCTGACCCAGCCCTGCCTCTTTCCAGCTGGGTGACCCAGAGGAAGCCACTCCAGCTCTCTGGCCTAGGTTTCCTCCATGGTTTAAAGGAAAGAGCCTTAATGGTACCTCCTAGCTCACAGGGTGCATGGTACATAGTAAGTAGCCAACCAGTGTTGGCTGTTGTTATTTCTGTTCGCACGCTTCATTTTATTTAAGCCTTTGAAAAATTCCATAGAGTGGTCATTAGTTCTACTTCACAGGTGAGGAAACTGCTCAGTGAGGTTAAATAACTTGCCCAGGGTCCTACAGTTGTTGAGTGGGCAGCTGGGATCTGTACGTAAACCTTTAATAATAATAAGAGCTAATATTTATTTCATGCCTACTATGTGCCAGACACTGTTTTAGGACTTTACGGGTAGTAACTCATTTAATTCTTTCACAAGTGTGTGGGGTAGGTGTTTTTGCCATCTGTGCTTTACATGTGAAAGATTGGAAGCAAAGAGTGGTAAAGCCATTTGTCCAGGGCCAAGCAGGTTAAAGTGGCAGAGTCAGAATTTGAGCCCAGGCAGTCTGACTCCAGAGAAGCCATTCTTAATCACTGTGGAGAAAACAACTATGCCTTTAATAACTACCTTGCCTTCAGAGCTAGTTCATGAACTACTGAGGATATTCAGTCATGGCAGATTCTAATCTCCCCTCATTGTTCATTTCCTACTTGGTTCTCCCCATTCAGCTCTGAATGACTTGGAAGGCAGGAAGGCAGACCTGCCCTTAAAGGATAGAGATTTGCACCTATTTATAGTGGGCCAGGAAAAAAAAAAAAATGCCACCAGCTCCAAAAGCAAAGTTCCAGAAAGTCAGGGAAAAAACACACAATCCTAATTGGAAGGGACAGTGCTGCATGGATGCATCAGTTGAGAATGTTGCTGAAACACTTGTTCATTGCCCCATAGTTTTTAGTTCCTTGCATTGTAGGATTTGCATGAGAGCTTGAGGAAGTGTGTGCCTTAAAACCAAAGTTTTGGGAAAGGAAGACTAGTAGGAAGATGAGGTCCCTGGAGGCAGTTTGAGAGAGTTAGGACCACCTGGGCAACCTTGCTTTCTCCCCCCCACCCCACCCCCAGATGGCTCCCGCATCTGTTTGTTCGTTGTTGTTTTGTTGTTTTTTGTTTGTTTGTTTTTTGCTCATTGTCTTTTGCTTGTTGTCTGTTTTTTCTTTAGGAGGCACCAGAAACTGAACCCAGGACCTCCCATGTGGAATGCGGGCGCTCAACTGCTTGCGCCACATCCACTCCCTGCTTGTTGTTTTTGCTTGATGTCTGCTTATTGTTTTTTGCTCATTGTTTGTTTTTCTTCTTTGGAGGCACCAGGAACCAAATCCGGGACCTCCCATGTGGGAGGCAGGAGCTCAACTGCCTGAGCCATATCCGCTCCCCAACTTTACTTTCTTTCACGCCTTCCTTCAACACTCATTTAAGGGGTACCTCTTAGATATCAAGCCTTGGGCTGGATGCTGGGATAAGAAAAAGGCAGCTAAGGTACCTGTCCTTATAAAATAGTCTGATGGGAGACACAGAATAAACTTTTACATAAGATAGTTCCAGAATGATATAAGTACTATGAAGGACATAAACATGATATGTGATTGGCAGGGCTGAGACCTGAAGGATGAGAAGGCACCAGCCACACAAAGAGCTCGAGGGAAAGCTAGTTCCTCCTGGTTGTGACATCAAGAGCAAAGGCCCTGAGTCAGGAACAAGCTTAATATGGTCAAGGGGCAGAAAGGAGGCCATTGTGACTGGTGTGAAATGAACAAGGAGTAGGAGGTTCCTGCTATCTGATGCTGCCTAATGACCACTAGTGGCTTAACAAGAATTTCTTATTATTTCTGTGAGCTAACTGGGTTCAGCTGGGCCCTTCTTGCTGGTAGTCTCCTGTGGCTGCAGTCATCTGAAGGCTTTACTGGGCTGCATGTCCCAGTGGGCTCACTCATGGTGGCAGGTGGTGCCAGCTATCTTCTGGGGGCTCAGCTGGGGCTGTCGACAGTGTGCACACCCCTGACCTTTCCATGTGGCTTGGGCTTCTACAGCTCGGTGGCTGGGTTTCGAGAGGGTGTGTGCAGAGAGACAGGAAGTGTTCCAAGAGACAGTAAGTGGAAGCTGCTGGTTTTTTAAAGCCTGGGACTAGTGATTTCCCTTCTGCCAAATGTTACTGGGAGGGAACATAGACGCCACCCAATGAGGGGAGATTCAAAGAATTGGTGGCCATCTTTTATCTGCCACACAGGAGATGATATTGGAGAGGCAAGTAGGGGTCAGACCCTGCAGGGCTTTGTAGGCCATCACGAGGCAATCTGATAAGCCTGTGAATGATTAGTAGGGGTGGGTTTGAAAGAATATGCAGTTTAAGCATTTTTAAAAATACTGGACATTTGTTATAGAAAATTGTCCTTTTGGGACACGGGAGTAGGGCAGAATGGAATTGGAAAGAGTGAAACTCTTCACTGACTGTGACTAGGTAGCTTGCTTCCTCTCTCTGGCTTCATTGCTTCATCGTATAAGACAAAGGGGATGAAAAGTATCAGTGGTTTTCAAACTGTTCCTCATAGTTCTTGAAAAGTGCCTCTAGGGACTTCATCGGGGCAAGGATGGGGGGCCAAATTGGAAGGGCTTAGGTCCCCTTCCCCACCAACTTCTACCAGTAACTCTCTTGTATATCAGGGTTCTGAGTAAGCTAAAAGAAGTTTGCAGACTTCTCTTGTATATCAGGCTTACGTTAGGCTATATGTAACAGAAACCCCAAAATAACAGCAGATTAACAAGTTAGAAGTTTATTATTTCCCTGAGTAAAGACATAGCAAGATACGCATCCAAGGGCTAGATGGCAGCTCCATGGTGTCATCAGGAATCAGGTCCCTATCTTTCTGCTCAGCCGTCCCATTACTGACTTTTATCTTCAGTGACGCATCATGGGCCAAGATGGTGACAGAGCTCCAACCATCACATCCTTGCTCCAGGCAGCTGAAAGGGCAAAAAGGGCAGAAGAGCACATCCCCACCTTCTCCCAGAAGTTCCATATAACCCTTATAACACTTCTGCTTACATCTCATTGACTAATACTTAGGCACACAGGCCACATGTAGCTGCAAGGTGTACTGAGAAATGTTCTTATTCTGGGCTGCATGTGCCCAGCTGAAACTCATGTTCTACAGGAAGAGGGAAAGGGATTTCTGAGGACCCTGCCAGCTCGGTGGGTCTGAGTCTGAATATTCTGGTGGAAGACAGACATTTACTGCACCTTTACTATTGAAGGCTATGGACCATTGTATTGAACCATCCTTGTGGTATGAAGGTAACAGGTATCTGAGTGCATGACATCGTTTTCCCAGGCCACAGCCTTCCTGCGAGCCAGGCTCTGTCTTGTTTATGTCCTTGTGTCCTCTGCACTCAGCGTAGTGTTCATCTACTGGTCCCACAAATGTGCACCGGATGCACAAGTGGATGTTGTGCATAGAGAAATTCTAGCTTCTGGCTGCTCCGCATGGCCTCTCTCTCTCTGTCCAATTTCCTTTGCTTCTAAGGTTGTCAGCCATCTTGGATTAAGGCCCACCCTCATTCAGTTTGGGCCACACCTCAACTAATAACATCTTCAAAGGTCCTATTTACAAATGGCTTCACAGCCATGGTTCTGCCCTTGAAGTCATTCTTCCTTCAATTTGTCCCTTCTCTGTCCGTTTCAGGCAATGCTTCTGTTCATACAAATCTCACAAAAGCTTTGTATGCAGTTCCAGGGGGTCCAAACCATCAGACATTAGAACTTTCTGCAGATCCTGCCTGGATAACTGCATTTCCAATCTTGACTCCCACTGAAATGGCTGACTGGATTCATATTCAGCCAGACCTTCTTTAGAGAAGGGCTGTTCAGTTAAACCCACATATGGAGCCCTGTTCTCTGGGGAGTCACTTCCCAAAAGCTCAGGAAAGTCTCAGGTAGAGTCGCTTCTGGCCCTAGTCTCAGAGCACACTATCTGGATAAGCTGAAAATTTTCCAAATCAATTGTGGTTTCTTTGTGCTTAACAGTTCAGTTTCTCTCTTTCCTCTCTCATTTCACTATAAACTACAAGGAGAAACCAGACTGCACCTTTTGGAAATCTCAACTAAATATCCAAGCGCATTGCTTGCAAGTTCTGCCTTCTATCCTACATCAGAACACAATTTCGCCAAGTTCTCTGCCACTTTATAATAAGGATCACCTTTCTTCCAATTTCTAATAGCACAGTCATCATTTCCTTCTAAGGCCTTATCAGAGGTACCTTTGATGTCTATATTTCTACCGACAGTCTCTTTAAAACAATCTAGTCTTTTTCTATCGGGTGCCTCACAATCCTTCCAGCCTCTGTGCCTTACCCAATTCCAAAGCCGTTTCCACATTTTTAGGTATTTGTAGAATCGAATGAGTTAATACACCTAAGGCAGTCGGAACACTGCCTGTCACATATTAAGGCTCAATAAACAATCACATATATGCTTGTATAAACAGACAGTTAGGATCTCATAAAACAAGTGTTATATAGAATTAGGCTATCAGCGAACACTTGCTTGTTGCTTCCTTGGCACAGGCCCTGAGAATAATGGTGATGGCGACTGCTTGGATCCCACCTTCACGGGCCTAAGAGTCGAGCAAGGAAGACAGTTGTTGAGCACATCGGTGTGTACAGAGAGCCTCACGGACGAAGTGAGGCTGGGAGACCTCCCCAAGGCGTGGAGGCTTGAGCGTGGCACCTGGTCTTGAGTTTGCTGAGCAAGCTATTTGGATTGGTCTTGAAGAATGAGTGTGTGTCCATTGCAGTGCTGTCATATGAAAGATTGGGACAACTTTACTGTCCGTCAGGAGGGGAACAGATAAATAAATTGTGGTCTATTCATGCAAAATGGAAAACTAAAGAGAAGTTAACATCGCATAATCCACATGGCCCAATCTCCAAGACATAAAACTGAATTGAAAAAAACAAATTGAAATAGGTTATGTGTAATGTGAAAATAACAATGTAATTTCCTGAGAGCTTTCTATGTGCCAAAAACTGTTCTAAGTGCTTTGATTATATTAACCCATTTAATCATATCAAGAGCTCTATGAGGTAGGAACTGTTATCAGCTCTATTATGCAGATGAGGAAACTGAGGTACAGCATGGTTAAGTCACCTGCCCAGGTTAGTAAGTGACATAGTCAACATTAGATCAACATTAGAACAAGGAAGTCTGGCTCAACAGCCCATGCTCTTGCCACTATACTGTGTAAAAAGTACACAGAGTAATATGATATTGGGGAGTGGGGGTGGATATATATAGTAACAGAATAAAGTACATAAAAACCCATTATCTTCTGGGAAGGAGAAGAAAAGAAGGAAAAGAGATGGTAGGATAGAGCTTTATTTAGATGTGTATCTTTTTAAAAATCTGAAACAAATGAAGCAAAGTGTTAATACCTGCTCATTTGGTTCTCAAGTATATGGATTGTTAAATTATTTTATGTATTTTCCTGTATAGTTTAAACTGTTGCACAATTTTTAAATTGGAATTTTTATTGCAGATTCATGTGCAGTTGTAAGAAATAATCCAGAGAGATCCCATGTACCCTTTAACCCAGTGTCCCCCAACATTTTGCAAAGCTGTAAAACAGTTTCATAACCAAGATATTGACATCGAGATAATCCATCCTTATTCCCCAATTTTACTTATACCCACTTATGTGTGTGTTTGTGTACGTGTGTGTGTTTAATTTATGCAATTTTATCCTGTGTGTAGGCTTGCGTGTCCACCACTACAATCAAGATAAACTGTTCCAACATCACAAAGATCCTTGTGTTGCCCATTTATAACCATACTCACTTCCCTACACACACACACACCATGTCCTAAGGCCTGGCAACCACTAATCTGTTCTCTATTTCTGTTCTCTACTCCATATTGTCATTTCAAAAATGTTATAGAAATGGAACCATACATACAAAGCCTTTTGGGATTGGCTTTTTTTTACTCAGCATAATTCCCTTGAAAGCCATCCAAGTTGTTTTTTCCTTCTCATTTCTGAATAGTATTCCTAGTATTCCATGGTATGGGCATACCACAGTTTATCCAACCATTCACTTGTTAAGGACATCTGGGGTGTTTCCAGTTTGGGGCTATTACGAATAAAGTTGTTATGAACATTCATGTATGTGTTTTGTGCAAGCATAAGTTTTTATTTCTCTGGGATAAGTGTTCCAAGAGTGCAATATTTGGGTTGCATGTAATCAAATGTCCAGTTTGATACAAAACTGCTTAACTCTTTTCCTGAATAGCTGTGCCTATTTCATAATTTTGAGAAAAGGCTTTTGACTTGCCAAGGGAAGACATTCCAGGTAGAGGGAAGATCTGTGCAGAGATCTGGAGTTTGAAGGTGCTTTGAGAGTTCACGTAGCAGCAAGGTGTTTCATGGTTCTGGGGTACAGTCTGGGTTTACCTGAAGAGGGAACAAAGGTTTGCTCCTCATTCAGTCAACAAGTATTTATTGAGTTCTTCCATGTGCCAAACACAGTTCTAGGCACGTTGAAGGCACTACCTTCAGAGACCTCAGCCCAGCAGGAAAGACACAAAATAATTACAAAGATGCCGAGTGTGCAAAGCTGGGAGGAGAGTCCTCGGGGAGGGGATATAAGAGGGGGATCTGCAGATCTCTGGTGCATTCCATGAGAACAGGGATCATGCCTGCCTCATTCTCCCCCAGATCCCAGCACATAGTAGGCAGTCAATAAATATTTGTTAAGTGGTGATTAGATGTACACATTCCTTGTGAGTGTGACCTGTCTGTTGCTCTTTGTAAGCAGCTGCACGTCCTAGTTCTGCCATGTGGGTAAAAGGGCAAAAGCTTGGTCCAGACAGCCCACCCTGGAGTGAATTACTGTACCACAGATTGGAAGCCAGCATGACATATAAAAGGCTGGAATGCTCTACTGTAAATTTTTAATTGTTAAACAAGCAAAGAGGGTTGTAAATTCCGTGCGGCGGGACAGTATTGCATATTGTGCCTGTCGCCGCCACCAAGGTTTCTTATCAGCCCGTTAGGATTTCACAACCTCTTGTGCTTCTTGCATGTTTCAGGGGCCCCTCCGCAGGGTCTCTGGGGCATGGTGCAATGCCATCCTTTTTCCCGTGGGGGTGGCAGCAGGCTCTCTGTGTGTCCTCTGTCTGACTTCCCCTCATTCTGTTTCATGCCTAGATTTTCCCCAAAGGAACATCCAGTGCTCGCTCTGCCAGGGGCCCCCGCCCAGTTCCCTGTCCTGGAGGAACACAGGCCCCTCCAGAAGTACATGGTGTGGTCAGACGAGATGGTGAGGATGGGAGAGGCCCAGATCCGCTCTCACCTCATCCGGCCCTACGTGGGTGTCCATCTGCGCATTGGCTCCGACTGGGTAACTTCCCCTCCCTCTCACTGACTCAGACGTGTCCCTGAGCAGGGCCTGTCCCTGTGGGGATTGAAAACTGAGCCCTTAACACCAGGTCCCAGCCAGGACAGAGAGAGTTCTCACTCAGCTAACTCTGTAGGATTGCATCCCACCATCCCACTGCAGCATTCATCACAAACGTGTCCCCTGAGTGCTTGCTCACCCACTCTCGTTTTAGCACTTGCCATTTTTATCCTTGTTTTACAGATGGGTAAACTGAGGTATCAAGCTAGACCCCTTGTCAGACACCAAGCCAGAGAGAGACCCATGACCCAGTAGTCCTCTGCCCTGGTGTAGTGTTTAGCTGGTAGACTCCTTGTTGAAAGACAAGCAATTGGAGATTGGGTTGGGCACCCAAGAAATGGAGATGGCATTCTCTGAGAATTTGGAGGCTGCGTAAGTGTGCAGGAACCTCATCGGATTATCCTCCTTGTGAAAATGGGCTGGACCAATATAGAGTCTCCTTCATATATGTAAGAAGGTATTTTTTTATATATGTTAGAAATGTTCGTTGTTGAAAACTTGGAAAATAATGAAAAAGTATAGAAATTACATTAAAATTCACTCATAATTAAAGAGGTAATCACACACATACCCCTCCCCCCTGCTAGGCTCCCTTCCTGCCCCACTTCCACAAAGAAAAGGAGCCAGGCCCAGATTATTTAATGGGTTGTTTCAACCAAACCTTTAAGGAATTGATAATTCCTATCTTTATTTTCCTAGAGCATAAAAAGATACAGGGTGCTAATCATTTCTTAAACAGCTAGCATAACACTAATGCCAGCTAAGATAAAGTCAACTCAGAAAACTGGAGCTCATTCTCATTTATGAGCATAGATGCACAGATCCTAAGTGAAATATTAGCAACAAAATCTAATAGTATATTAAAGAACATACACACAAACAAATAAAGTTTATCCCAGGCATGCCATGAAATTCACTATATTAACACCCAAAGAAGGAAAATCATATGATCATCTCAGTAGAGGCCAAGAAAGCATTTCATAAAAGTCAACACCCATTCGTGATAAAACTCTTAACCAACCTGGAATAGAAGGGCAACTTGATAAAGCCTATCTCTCCGAAACCTGCAGCAAACATTGTACTTCTTAGGGAATATCAGAAGTGTTCCCATTGAAGTCAGGAATCAGATAAGGCTGCCCATTATCACCACTACTGTTCAGAATTCTACTGGAAGTCCCAGATAATGCAGTAAGAAAGAGGGAAAAAAATTTTTGTGAAAAGCCAATATCCGGGAGCGGATGTAGCTCAAGTGGTTGAGTGCCTGCTTCCCATGTACAAGGTCCCGGGTTTGATCCCTAGGACCTCCTAAAAACAAACAACTCTCATTGGGGATCGGATGTAGCTCAGTAGTTGAGCACCTGCTTCCCATGTATGAGGTCCTGGGTTCCATTCCCAGCACCTCTGGAAAAATAAAAAAGCCAATATCCTACCACCTAGAAAAAAGCAATTACTATTTTGATGCATTTTCCTCTTCCTTCAATGCTCATTCTTAAAAAACAGAGTTAAGCTCCTCCTGTATAGCCTGCCCTTTCCCACTTAGCAGTTCTTGCACTGGGTTTCAGGGACAGTTGCTTGTCTTTAACGCTGTCCCCCGCCCCCCACCCCTGTAGAAGAATGCCTGCGCCATCCTGAAGGATGGGACTGCAGGCTCGCACTTCATGGCCTCTCCACAGTGTGTGGGCTACAGCCGCAGCACAGCTGCCCCACTCACCATGACCATGTGCCTCCCGGACCTGAAGGAAATCAGGCGGGCCGTGAAGCTCTGGGTGAGGGCTCTGGATGCCCAGTCGGTCTATATCGCCACTGATTCTGAGAGTTACGTGCCCGAGATCCAACAGCTCTTCAACGGGAAGGTATGTGTGGGCCAGGGGGCAGTGCAGTGGGAAAGGAATCAAAGAAAGCACCAGGTTGGGCCTGCTGCTCCCTCTGCATGCCTCCTCCTCTCCCACCACCCGGCTTCTGCCTGGGCAGGACATACGGTTCTGCCTGGATATACAGTTCCTCTCCAATTCTTCCCCTTCCTTCAAACCCCAGCTGAAACCCCTCCTCTGCAGAGTATCCCCAGTTCTCCTTCTACTTCTGTAGCTAATGTGTGCCTGCTGGGAGCTCTCACAGATGACTTCTCCTGAGGCACTTTCCAAACTAGATAAGACTATTGAAGGAACGTGTCTGACTTCTTCCCATGAGTCATAGTCTCCCTGAAGGTGATCCAAGGCTAAATCACTGTTATATTCCTTCGTGTCTAGCCTGGGGCTTTGACCTCCTCAGGGACAGACACCCCACCTCACCATCACCAGTGTGTAGGACACACAGCAGACACTCAGCAATTGTTTGCTGAATAAGGACACAAAGAGAGGGCTACACAGCAGGCACTCAGCAATTGTTTGTTGAATAAGGACACAAAGAGAGGGCTCTTGGTAGAGAACCCATAGCGCGGTTAATAGAGTGGACTCTGGAGCCAGAGAACTTGAGTTCTGCTAACTGTGCAACCTGGTACAAAACACTTCACCCCTCTGTGCTTATGTTTCCTCATCTATAAAACAGGACTGAGAATAGTACCTATCTCATAGGGCAATTATGAACATCAGTTATAAAGCTGTTCCTGGTACAAAGTAAGTGCTCAATAAAGTTTGTTGTCATCAGTAGTAGAAGTAGATTGTTAATGAATAAAGGGAAAAATCTTTTGGGCTTTGTAAATGCTGAAGGAAGCCGTGAATAGTAGTTATTCGGTGTCTGAATAAATAATAAAAGGTGCTTGGTAAATGCTTACCGTATCAGTAAAGAGTAGGTAAGACAGATTGATAAAATGGCTGAATTAGTAGTAAACATTCACTAAGACTTTGTTGAATGAATGAAAGTCCTAAATGCTCGTGTAGACCTTAAAAGGCTCCCTCGCAGTGGGTGTCTTAGCTTTATGTCAAGGGCCTCCCTTTCTCTTGTAAAGGAAGTGCTGAGTCATCGTGCTCTGGTCTCCTCCCCACCCCTTTTATAGGCAGAATGTCAGAGCTGGGGGAGACTTGGGGGTCCTCTAGCCCAACCCCTGCATTTTTGTTTTGTTTTGTTTTATTTTATTTTGTTGCAGGTTCAATTTTTTTTTTTTTAATTAGCGACGTTGTGAGTTTACAAAACAATCATGCGTAACATACACGATTCCCGTACATCACTCTACCACCAATACCTTGCATTGTTATGAAACGTGTTACAAATGATGAAAGAACGTCATTGAAATATTACCGCTAACTACAGTCCATAGCTTACATTTGGTGTGTTTTTCCCATAACCCACCCTATCGTTAACATTACTATTGTACATTTGTTATAGTTCATGAGAGAATACTCTCATATTCATACTGTTAACCACAGTCCATCATCAACCACAGGATTCACTGTGTTATAGATTCCCATGCCTTGAACAATCCATCCAAGTGTATACTCAGTGGCTCTCAGTTTCATCACAGAGTTGTGCTATCACCACCTCAGTGAATTTTAGAATGTTTTCATTACTCCAAAATGAAAAATCCCGTATCTCCTTATAATCCTCTGTTGTTGACCCTTAGCATTGATATAGTACCTTCTTTGCCATTGATGCAAAAATATTACAATATTACTGTTAACTGTATTCCATGAGTTAAATTAGTTGTATTTTCCCCTGAATCACCATATTCTTAACACCTTGTAATAGTGACATACGTTTGTTTTAGTTCATAGAAGGACATTTTTGTATTTGTGCTATTAACCACAATCCTCATCCGCCACTGGGTTCATTATGTTATACAGGCCCTAGATTATCCTCTAGCTTTCTTTCTATTGATGTTTACATCCCTAGACTACCCCTTTCAGCCACAATCACATCTATAAATCATCACTCTTAGTTATATTCACTATAATGTGTTACTATCAACCCTATCCATTTCCACACCTAAACAATAAACCTTATTAAAAATTCTGCCGACATTAAGCATCAGCTCCCATTCTCAACCCTCATTCTATCTCCTAGTAACCTATACTCTAGAGCAGGGGTTCTTAACAAGGTGTCCATGAGCTTAAATTGAAATTCAAAAAAACCGTGATTCTTGTGGGGACGTATTGGTGCGTATATGATATATTTATTAAATAATACACAGTATAGTGTGGACTTAGTAAGGGGTCCGTGGTTTTCACCTGACTGCAAAGAGGTCCATGGAACAAAAAAGGTTAAGAACCCCTGCTCTAGAGTTTAACTCCATAAGTTTCCTCCTCATCTTTAGTTCATATTAGTGAGACCATACAATATTTGTCTTTTTGTGTCTGGCTTATTTCACTCAACATAATGTCCTCAAGGTTCACCCATGTTGTCGTATGCATCCCACCTTCATTTCCACTTACAACTGCATAGTATTCCACGTGTGTATATACCACATTTTGTTTATCCATTCATCAGTTGATGGACATTGGCATTGTTTCCATCTTTTAGCAACTGTGAATAATGCCGCTATGAACATCAGTGTGCAAATGTCAGTTTGTGTCCCTGCTTTCAGATCTTCTGAATACATTCTTAGTAGTGGGATTGCTAGATCATATGGAAGTTCTATATTTATCTTCCTGAGGAATGGCCAAACTGTCCTCCACAGAGGCTGTACCATGCTACATTCCCACCAACGGTGAAGAAATGTTCCTGTCTCTCCACATCCTCTCCAACACCTGTAGTTCTCTGTCTTTTTATTAGTGGCCATTCTGATAGGTGTGAAATGATATCTCGTTATAGTTTTTATTTGCATTTCCCTAATAGCTAGTGATTATAATATCTTTTCATGTGCTTTTTTGTCATTTGTATTTCTTCTTTAGAAAAGTGTATTTTCAAGTCTTTTGCCCATTTTTAAATTGGGTTGCTTGTCTTTTTATCATTGAGTTGCAAGATCTCTTTATACAACATGGAAATCAAACCCTTATCAGACATGTGGTTGCTAAATATTTTCTCCTATTGTGTAGGTTGCTTTTTTGACAGTCCTTTGAAATGCAAAAGCATTTCATTTTTAGGAGGTCCCATTTCTCTGTTTTTCCTTTCATTGCTCATGCTTTGGGTGTAAGGTTTAAGAAACCACCACTTATCACAAGATCTTTTTTTTTAAAAAAAAAGATTTATTTATT
>JAQZBX010010605.1:0-44058 GCA_029593785.1 Cabassous unicinctus | reverse complement strand
GGGGGGGGGGGTCAGAAAAGGTGTTTTGCCCACAACTGAGCAACTGCTTCAAAGGAAGGAGGTGTTGAGATCCCACTTATTATTTCTCCTGTGGCATAAATAATTGGCCATGGAGAGATCTCATGCCCATGTGTTTTACCTCACTTGAAGGAGAGTGCTGCCGTAAAAACAAATATATGGCGTTGGCTTAGAGGTTGGGTGACAGACAGCAGATGGTCAGTGGTAAAGAAACAGATACCAGAGGCTCCAACAGGGCTATCCATGTCATACACGTCAAATTTTAGTAAAACTGTCAACTGTGATAACGTAGAAGGGAGATTGCAAGAAACTTTTCCCACTTTTGGCTATGTTTTGCAAAGTACTGCAAGATATAGATAAGTTCAGGAAAGAATCAGAAATTTTTAAACAGAAATAAAATAAAATAAGCATTCAAAATTTGGATATTTGAAGAATTGGAAAATCCAGCTGCTTCTGAATTTCAAACAGTAAGAGATGAGATTTTTAAAGGCCCAGTTAACTTCTCAGCTAAATAAAGTGACTCAAGCAAAGAATAAGGTATGGACCTCCTATCCAGGCCTAACAGCCTTGAGGTTTAGAGATAGAAGTATAAGAGCAAGGAACAAAGAAAAGAAGGGATGGCGTGAAGGGGAGATAAAAGGAGAGAAAGAGGAAAGAAGGAAGGGAGGGAGGGAGGGAGAGAGGAAGGAAGGGAAAGAAGAGAAAGAGACTAGAGAGCTGGGGCTAGGAAAGAACTTTAGGTGTGGTTACTGATAATGTAACTGACTGGAAGTAAATAAGAAGCCTACTAACTTTTCTTAGGGAATTATATTTTAAAGGAAACCAGGAAAGTAGCAAAAAAAAAAAAACCCAAATAAAACCTTAGACTTAAACAACTCTTGGGCCCTCTATCAGTCAGCCAAAGGGGTGCTGATGAAAAGTACCAGAAATCTGTTGGCTTTTGTAAAGGGTATTTATTTGGGGTACAAGCTTACAGTTACAAGGCCCTAGAGTCCAACTCAAGGCTGCTTTCTCACCAAAGTCATCTGCCACTTGTTGAAGCAAGATGGCGGGCCATCTCTGCCTGGTCTCTCCTTCCTTCTTCCTCTTAAGGCTCTGTGGGCCCAGCTTCTTCCCATCTCAGCTGTAGGCTGACATAGGCCTCGTCTCTCAGGGCTTCTTATATCAGTCTGGCATAGGGCTCGTTTCTTTCCAGGATTTTGCAGCTGCTCAGCTGCAAACTATCAGGCGAATGGCTCAGCTCTCTCTGGGGCCCAAATCAAACCTGACAGAGCTCTCTCCTCTTCTTGAGTGAGTGTCCATTTATATCAGCCCACCAAGGGGGAGGGTACTCAACCCTGAGTCATACCCTACTGATATGGTCAAATCAAAGCCCTAATCTTAAGAGGTAATTTAATCAAGACATGTCAGCAGAATCTAATGCATTCAAAGGGTATCACACACAGAGGATTAGATTAGCTTACAAATATAATCTTTCTCTTTTTTGGGATTCATAAATAATCTCAAACTGCCAAGGGCCCTAACCTTCCACAAATGGGGAAATAAGCTCTAAAACCTATATATTCTCTAAGAGACCAAAGATGACAATAAATGAGGACAAAAAACTCACCCTACCCCCAGATGAAAGAGCCAGACACCATGGCAAAAAAAAAAAAAAAAAAAAAAAAAGGTAATGCTTCTCAAAGAACAGAACCAGTGTCCACGCAAAACAACGCTCCCACTGTACAAAGCCTATCTCGTGGGGATCACAAGATTCCAGCAGTAATATGGGCCAATAAATTGTTCTGCCTCTTCCATTCTTCTTTGGAATAAGCAAAGGTGAGAGACAATGTCTAGTAATTAAAAGAGCACACATGACTATTATGAAAACTGATCTAATAGAAAAGCTACTTGGGAAGCGGATGTGGCTCAACCAGTTGGGCACCTACCTACCACATGGGAGGTCCTGGGTTTGGGCCCCAGTGCCTCCTAAAGAAGACAAGGAGACACCACACCTGCTGCAATGAGCTAGACACTACACCTGCTGCAAAGAGCGAGACGTCGCACCGCCGCAACTAGCAGATGCCTAAAATGAGCAGATGCCACAAGCCAGCAGATGCCACGGCCCATGGGGAGCAGATATGGCTTAGACCGTTGGGCACTCGCCTCTCATGTGGAAGGTCCCGGGTTCCCAGTGCCTCCCGGCAAAGGTGAGCAAACAATGAGCAGACAGATGAGAGAACCATCTGGGGATGGGGAGGATAAATGAAAAAACAAAGTAAATAAATAAGTATTTGAAGAAAAAAAAAGAAAGCTACTTAAAGACAAATAATGCCAAGATAAAACCTTGAGCATCTGTCAGGTTTCTTAGTTCATCATTTAGAGTTGCCATGTAGACAAAATAATTAAAAGGCAGAAATTTCATTTGGACATTCTGATTCTAAAATGCCATACTGAAGCCAAAGTGTCATTTTTCACCCTTCAAATGTAAGCAACATTCTGATAGAATAAAATCATTCTTAATTTAGAATATTTATAAACATGATAAATATTAATTTTGCCATGAATAATTTATAAAAGAAAAATCAGATATTCAAGGAATACTTAAAACTCAGATGTATTTGAAAGAATTTTTCAAACCAGGATTCTACATAAGCTATTTGTCAAGGACAAATACATTTTCCAGAATGCTTCATATCAACATGAGCAACTGAGGTTGATTTCATATTTAAATTTATATCTTGCACCTGGCCTCATTCCTTTTCTACTTCCTAATCACTGCACCACAACAATATCATTTCAAGATAATAAAAATTCTGTGATATTTCGGGAATGGTGTTTTAGGGAAGATTCAGGGATTGTAATTATTCTACCTTTATGAATTTACTGTTTAGCATTTCACGTTGACAGGTTAGCGTATAATCCAGTAAGTGTAATTAAGTCAATGGCTCTACAATCAAACTTCTTTTAGCAAAACCTGAACCTTTCAAGTTTTTAATATCTTTCTTAACTCCTTCTTCATTTTTATGTATCATAACGCTCTAAGTAGAGTTTACATAAAGGTTCAAACTTTGTCCTTAAGATATTCATTCACAAAATTGACCTGATTATCTGAGGGCAAAGACTGGCACATTACTTCTTGCGGGAATTACATATGTTAATTGAGGGTAGATATTAGCCCTTGATATTAATGGAAGTTATTCACATTCATTGTACATGTAATCTCATCGTTTGAAAGTCTTTTATTAGTGCCTAGAAATAAAATCACTGAGAGGCTCTGTGTTTCCACTGATATATTGTTGTATTTATGAGTCCGCCAGATGGCAGGCCAGGGCGTGTCCAAACCCGGTGAGCAATTCGATCTGCCACAAGACGCAGCCTAGTTCAGCTGGGCTCCTCTAAACAGGATCTTCCAAATGAGCCCACACCTTAGCTAACACCGTCTTCCAAGGTGCTATCTACCAACGGGCTCACACGCACAGGAACGAGGATGGAGACGAGAATGTGTCCTCTGTGGTATAGATTCAGCCCCCAGCGTGAGTCAGCTTGGAAGGGGGCCTGCTCTCGGCCAGCCGCGTCTGGAAAGGCCCTTGTCCAGTGAGGTCAGATTCACAGGCACTGGGGGCCACGGCCTGAGCACATCCTTTAGCAGGGACACAATTCAACCCACAGCAACGAGTGCGTAAGTCAAAAGCACAAGGTTTCTTTGCCCCATTTCGCCAAAACTGATGCTCAAAAACTCCAAGCTGCTGAGTACTACAGGTTTAAGCAAACCTCCCTGATAAATATTGATCTGCTTTGTTCTTTTTTTTTTTCCCAGACAGGCAAAAACAACTGTTTGTCTTTGTGAAAATCCTAAGCCATCCTGAAGGAGCAGGAGCAATGTTTCAGTTTTGGCAGCAGTCACGACTGCCGTACAGCCCCTCTTCTGTTCCTTCCTTTTCCGCAGCACAGCTACCAGCTGCTGTGACGGTCCCTGGAGGAATGGTGGGAAGCACTCTTGAGAGCTTATATTAAGTTTTTTTAAAAAAAAAATCAACTCAATTTCACTTTGAATGAGGAAGGAATAAGCCGAACGCAAAGCCAGGAAGTCTACGAGAGGCTATAAACTTTGGGGATCTGAAGTAGTAAAGCACCACCCAATGGCATCTAGCTTACTAGCGACATAAATTAACATGGCTTTGGTTTTTAAAGGAAAATATCTGTGCTCGCAGAGGCTAAGGCCTTTGGGCCAGTTTTGTGAGCTCCGGAGCCTTGTCTGAGCTGAGGGCTCCCTGGGGCACCTAGTAGCATGGCTACCTGGAGCCACGTGCTGGCCCAGGCCTGCCAGGGCAGGCTTCGACCCCGCTGGCCTCTGGCAATGCACTTTGCATCTCCTACATGATGATTTCCTCTTCTGTGACATGGGGGATGCTAATATGTACCTCCACTTAATGGGTGAGTGTAAAAATTAGCTCATCAGTGTGAAAGCTCCTCGAAAAAAATAGAGCATGCTATTAATAAAACACGAAACTTTCAATGCAGCCTGATTTCAGCACGTTAAGAATGACTTCATTTAGAAAATAAATGGTGTTTCTAAACCCATTACATAGCGTAACCTCAGCATACAAACCCATTTATCTGTGGTGCAGCCCTTGTGTTCATAAGACTATCCTCACGTTGTGCATATAACCTTCACTATACCGTGCACAGCTAGGAGACACCAAGTACCTGAATGTTTGTTCAATTTTACGTGTCTTCTACCTCTAACCAGCACTGCACATTTGCTCAAGGAATTCCTGAACTTTGGAGTTGAGATAGGGGGGGTCACAACTAGCCCAAATTACTTCTTCCACGGATGCAAAATCATACAGACCAAGAAAGTTAACATAATTTTCAAGCAGATTGTTTTACAAATTCAAAAGATGAAGTTGAGTTTAAAATCAATATTCTAAACCCAGAAATAAATAAAGCATAAGAAGCACTGAAAAATGAGATATCATATTCTTTCAAGTCTCAGACGCCGTTGCTTGTAAACCATCCCAGTTTCAGGGTTGTCACAAACTGATAACGTTTGCCTTAGAGTTTGTGAAGTACAGCTTTTGATTAAGAAATGGCTTAGAAATGTATCCGATCAATAGACTTTTTGGAACACTTTACCTATTTTACGCGGTCCAGGGAAGCTGGCTGACTCTCTGGTAGCATGGGTTTTTAGGTACAGTTACGTGGAGTAGGTACTGGAGAGAGAAAGAGATCAGGTTTTGAAACATTAGCCAAAGTTGAGTCCACGTAGAGACCAGATGTAAAAGAGAAAGGCACTGTCTCTCTCTCTAGTGATATTTGAGGAAATCATGGAAAAGAATCAGCTCTACTGAAGCATCAGTAATGAAAGTCCTGATACCTCATTGCATTCACAGAGATTCAAATCTTTGCCAGAATTTGGTACTTCTTTTCCTGAAACACATTACCTTAAAATGTTTGGCTTCAGAAAATCATCAATTCCAGTATTTTGTCTGGCAAGAGCAGACCTAAAATGGGGCATGTTGGTTAAATGAGGGCAAGTGGATAGCGTGGATGAATTTGCTTGCAGGAATCCAGTCGGTCATCTTTTGTCACCAGTGTGTGAAGTGAGCTCGAAAAGAAAGTATAGGTTCAATCACTTGCTTTCATATCCATCTTTATGAATTTCTTTGTCAAAAGGCTGCCTGTGAAGTTATGGGTAAGGTTTTCTGTCCAAAAGTACCTCCCCCAATAATGAAATTACCTGTTATAAAAGCAATGCTGGTCCATCTCTGCTGCTACTAAGGGAGCCCACAGAATGTGGGTTTTATTCATACTGTCACAGAATTTTAAAATGTGACCAAGAAGAGAGCAGCTTACACAATCTCTGAAATAACACCTTTCAATTATTTTGCCTTAGTTTTTAGAGAACTCTGCTGAAATGTAATTTTACAGCAAGGTAAACCATTTTTACAAACCCTACTCCATTCCTCCTCTAGGACTGTTATTAGCTAGGCAAGAATAAGACTTATGAAAATGGGACTCTGGAAAACAGGTCTTGAGAAGCCAGGGTCCCAGTATTTTCAAGCCAATGATGAAATTAGTGGCATGGCAGCTTGACACCTAGACCTTAGGGGGAAAATATGAAATTAAATAAACTGATCTTGTACAGGAGAACAATTTAATTCTGAAATGTTTTAGAGCCTCATTTTTGTTTTCATTTCCCGCTTAGAACATTATCCACACATAGATCTTTGCAGAATGAGGAAATAGGTAAGGAGTGGTTAAGTGTAAATTTAGAATCATTCTCACTTAATTCTGGTAAATTATTGTTGAAAATCTTAAGAATGGATATTTAATGGAACTGGGAAAAAAGTTAATTTCTAAGTTTAAAAAGGCATCACATAAAGTCTTTAATATTCAATAGCTTTTTCCATGTTTCTAAATACAATTTTAGTAGCTTAATATCTCTGCGAAAGTACATTTTTGTTAGAGTAAAAGGTAGGTTGCTTTCAGGTCCTTTCCCCCATTTGCATTCATGTCCTGGCAATTCTTTACCTCTGGGTTCTTTTTCTAATCTACCCCCCTTTCTAGTCCTCACGTTCACCGGAGACATGTGCTCCTAAGCAGGAAACTGATCTAGAAAAAGAGTTTGGTGCTCCCATTCACTTGAGGACCTAAATGGCACATGCTAAGGAACCTGAAACTCTAGTCTTACCATTTATCGAGTATGACAATGCTTCTACTATATGGAAAAGGACATATTTCTCTATATGAAATGGATTTCTCAGACATACATAAGTGTTTACTCAAAATAATTGCTGTCCTCCATCATTCCTTCAACAATTATATATTGAGCTCCGGCTTTGTGCATATAAGGCAGTGAAAAAATCAGATATGGTTCCTGACATCTTGTAGCTGAATATACCGTCTTTCCACAGATGTACTTCTGATTCGTCTCTTTCATTTCCACCCTCTAGGACCCCACACCCAGGCCTTACTGAAACAAGCCTTTTTGTGCTTTCTGAGATGATTTCCTGACCCCATTCTAGCCTTTCTGAATTTCAAAGGGTAACATAAATATATTTGATTAACATGTACATGCATATCCACATTCTTACTTTGGCTAGAGATATTGTTATTTCTCTAGCATCAGGAGTGCAATGTAATATAATCTTTGATACAGTTTGGCACTTACTTTGTTGCAAAAGAAAATCTCATTTCACAGGTCCTTTAAGAGGCTTCCAATTTTTGTTTCATGAGAAAAATTATTATGAAGTACCTTTCAGAGTTTTTCAAGATGAACTTCAGCTTTCAAATTAACAATTTCCCTTAGAACACTGTAGCTTTGTTAAAAATTTAGGTTGGTTACTTTAAAATAGGCCTATTCCTGTCAAAGTGCTCTGGTGAGAGGCAGGGAAGAGCACTGAAGTAGGAAAGTGACAGCTCCAAAGTCCTTCAATGTTTTAGCTGAAATAATTAGCTTGAGACTGAAGTCTACTCTAATCGAGGCATATTTTTATATAACTCACTCACTACATTATTCCAGTCCCAACGGCCATATTTGAGGGAAGTGGGTGTCTCCTGAGCTCCAGTTTGGATGGGAACACAAAACCAAACACCACATCGCTAATAAATGAAATGTTTTATCTATCACATCAAGGCAGAAATATTTTTTTAAATGGGTCTTATGAGATAAGAACTTTAAAGCCACAACCTGGTGTGGTGGAAGTAAAAGAGTAAGGGCAATGAGTATTAATCTCAGTTCTGCCACTAACAAGTTTTCAACCTTGGATAATTTGCTTAACCTCTCTGAGCACTGAGTTCCTAATTTGTTAAATTAGCCTTGTGACACTTATTTCATAGGAATGTTAAAAGGATAAAAATGAGATAAAATACATAAAGCACATAGCATAATTCCTGGCACATAATTGGCATGCTCAATAAAGCTCTGTTTCTTCCCTCCTTCTTCCCACATCCCTCTCTTCCTTTCTTGCTGAAGAATCCCATGGAAGGCACTAGAGATAGAGAGCATAGATTTCTAATAGGTTCCAGGAATGTGATCACACCTGGAAGCTGCAGTGTATACACGAACTAGGGCAAGTGCTGCAGAATGTGGGTAAGCCATTGCCGTTTTGGTGTGAGCTGAGGGCTGCCAACACATCTGCTATGAGACAGCATGCCCCTCGCACCCATGCATCATTATTTTGTAGTAATTGTGAACACAATTATAATATCCATGGTTATCATGCTATTAGGCCGTGGACGTTGAACTCTGAGTCATCAATTAATGCCTGAGATTTAACCATTCTCTCCGGTGCTTAATTTCTTAATTTCCACTTATTCTGCTATCCCAAACATGATAGAGCCAACCTTCTTCCTGAAACACTTTTCTCACCAAACTTGCATCCTCCTGGTTTTCCTCATGCCTCTCTAGCTGCTGCTTTCTCAGGCTCCTTGGCAGCCCTAACTCTTCTTGACTTCTAAACGCCTGGGCGACCCAACACAGCTGTTCAAACATGTCAAATGATTTTCCTAAAGTGATGGAGGAAAAGAAGTAGGGGAACTGGAATTTCAAATGCAAATAGTCTCTGCTTCTGGAGCGAGTGGTAGAACTTTATAATCTAAGATTCCTCTCTGAGCAGGGGCTCAGAGCCTTAATCGTTCTATCTCAGAAAGTTAAAAAGCATGTACATCCAGGGAGAGGGAAAATCTGGGCTAGGAAAATAAATCTGAAGGCTGTTGCTATGGTTCAGATAAATGGTGAGGGGCTGGATTGGAGAGTGATGGTGGGGACAGAGAGGCAGGGATAAGAGTTCAGTCATGATCTTGAAGACAGGATGAATAAGAGTGAGTGATGATGTGGACATGGGGGGAAAGAGACAGAGGAATTAGCCATCACTAGGAGTTTCACAGCTTGAGTGATTGAGAAAGATAAATTAATTTTTAAACATTGAACATTTATATGCTGAGAAGGAGATAGGGAGGCAAATGAGAGATGGTCTCTGCCATAAAGGGCTCCTCTTCTAGTGTGGGATTCCAATGATAAACAAGCACAAATAAGATCATTTCAGATAGTGAGAAAACGTGAAGAAAATAAAGCAGATGAAGAGAACAGAGCCTAAATATGGAGGGTTCCAGTGCCACTTTGGAGAAGATGGTCAGGGAAGGTTTGAGAAGGTGACATGTGAGAAGAGCCTGAACCAATGAGGAGTGAGAAACAGAAGGCTTTGGGGGAAAGCTTTCAGAAGCGTAGAGGTGTTATGGAGGGAAAGAGTTGGGTGCATTTAAGGATTCACAATAAGGTCAGTGTGGCTGCGGTATCATGAGTGAAGGAGAATTGGCAGCAAATTATATCAGAGAAGGAGATAAAGGCCAGATAATGAAGGCCCTTATAGGTTTGTGAAGTAACAACACAAGTACACTGGAGGATTTTGAGTAGGCGAGTAATATGAATCATCTTATGTTGTAAAACTATTACTTTTTAAAATTTCTAAACTTTATTTAAAATTGTTAAGGAATTTATAAAAGTGAAACTTGCTTGACGGGTTAAAACCAGTGGTTGGAGGTTTGTAAGTCAGCCAGCTCCCAGGTAACAAGGGCTTCTGTGTTGAGCACATACGCTACATACCACGTAAGGACACTATGTTTGAATTTGACTCATGAGCTAGCAGAAAGCTTTGAACTTTCATAAGCAAACCCTGGGGAGATCACACTTTGAAGTGGTGAGGTCAAGGTCATTGCTGACAGAGAATGGGAATTATCTCTTCAACATTTGTCTCAAAGAACACCAGAGCTAAATTTATCTTTGTGGCAGAAAGTGAAGCACGCTTTGCAAAGTTTTCATTATGTATGGGGCATACAGAACCACTTCCAGTCAAAGTGATCCTAAATCATTGCCAGTAAAGAGCAAGGCAGAGTTTCCCACAGTGCTCTCACAGCCTTCCACAGTAAAAGTGTTTTGTATTCTTGTTCTTACTTAAAATGAGCAAAGAAAAATCCTCTGTCTTCCTTACCACTTGGAGTGGTCTGGAAGGTGATCGCATTTTTATGTTTTGTTTTGTTTTGTTTAGTGGGATTTCTATGTTCTGCCCCAAAAAGTAAAGTAACATTTCTAATGCTCTACAGATTTGAATTCCTTTTCTATTAAGTGCACAGTGGCCAAAAGTCCAGATTCTAGAGCCAGATGCCTAGGTCAAATCCCAGTTCTGTCACCTACTAGCTGTGTGACTCTGTTTATATTAACCTGTTATCCCACACTGTTAATATCTCTCATGAGTTAATATACATACAGCACTTAAACAGTGCCTTGCACGTAGTAAGCTGCTATTATTGGTTGTACTACCCCATTTATTCTCACAGAAACCTTCAAATAAGCCTTACCACCTGCCCTATGAGATTGATACTATTAATAGCCCCATTTTACAGCTGAAGAAATGAGGTTTGGTATGGTAAAGCTATCTGCTAATGGTTGTAGTGATAGTGAGTGGTTGAAGTGGAATCAATCCCTGGCCTGTCCAGCTCCAATTAAGATGCAAACCAGGTCTGTTATAGCCAATATAATGTGTGGTAGGCCTACCTCACAGGTGGGCTAGAGATCCCAACAGTGTTTCTGAGAGACTAGACGGTCAACAGAGATATTTGGAATATAAATAACAAAAGGAAACCCAACAACCATAAAGTCAGTTGATGTTAATATTTTATTAACTTGGGCTGGAGGGGGGAATACAAACCTACCCAAAGTCTTAAAATCTACCAGCCTGCCAAACAAAAGTAAACCTGAAGGAGATGAAATATGCTCTGTTCTAAAGATATAAGACATAGTCCCTACCCTTGAGTATATGATAATCTAGTTGGGCAGATTAAACACTGTATTAATAAATGCAAAATAATATATGGCAAGTTCTTTATATACTAACCAATGAGATGCACAATGCATGGTTAGCCTAATAAAGGGTTAATCAAGCAAGAATCTTAGAGTGAATGATGAACATGGGCTCTTCAAAAATTGAATTGAATTACATAGTTCAGATGTTAAATGCTATGGGAGTTTAGGGTTGGGGAGATTTGATATTACTATAGAGTTAGGACTTGAACTGCATCTTGAAAGATGGAAGAGACAGAGATTTGGAGAATAGGAGATGTAACGAAGAGTATGTCTGAGGTCATGGGTTCAGGAAGAAGTGGAAAATGCCTGGGGCAGTATGAGAAAAGGATAAAGAAGACTGATTCAGGAAAAGGTAACATATATGTGTCAAAGTAATATACTTTCAAAGCATTTTCACAAGTGATAATTGAAAGCAAATTCTGTAAAGTAGAGCATTGCCATTTAATGCATTCAACTAGCATTAAAACAGAATATTTAACTTCTCTCATTTTTATTACACTACACAATCCACACAGTACATAGAATAAAGTAGAATTAGATGGAGTCTTCAAAGTCAGGAAATGAATGCAATAAACATTACAGAGTCAAATGTAACTTTATTACATCCAATGGAATAGCATCTACTAGACTCAGGATATTACTTTAAGAGTCTATCATGTAGGGTCTATCTACCTACCTACCTACCTACCTATGTACCCATCCATCCATCCATCCATCCATCCATCCATCCATCCATCCACATATAAAAATATAAAAATAGGTATCTGAATTAAGAATCACCTCTTAGTATTCTTTATTTAAATATATTTCCTTCCTCTAAAAAGTAAGCTATGAGGGAATGGATGTGGCTCAAATGATTAGGTGTCTGTCTCCCATATGGAGGGACCTGGGCTTGATCCCTGGGACCTCCTGGTAAGGAAATAAAAAAAAAAGATTAATAACAAAAAAAATAAGCTATGTTCAAAAACCATTCAAAAAGCAGAATAAATTTGATTTTAATTCACCAGGTCCATTTTCTATGTCTTTCCCTCTCCCTTTTTAAATGTTTATCTTGAGCTATATGCTAATCTAGAATCTTTTAAGATTCATTTTTTGAAAATACTCTTCATAAGCTAATTGAGATGAGATTTTGAAAACATTTATCCCCATTCATATAAACCCATACAACAGAAGAAAATGAAATTTTATTAAGTTATATGGATATATTCAGACATACTGTTGAAAGTTTGCATAGATTTTGTTTTTACCTTCTCCAGTGTCAGAGTCCTAAGGATTTGTACATCATGGTTCATGCTGAACACATAATTTCCAGAACAAGGGTCATTTGTAGATCCTGTCTTTATTATGCATTTGTAATGGACTCAAGTTGGGATTGGACAGTTGCTGATTATAAAAAAGTCAGATAAAATCTGATACCTAGCATACAAAAATATTGGTAACAGTAGTTACTGTTTTTTGATGACTTATGTCATCAAAGCACTATGCTGTGCTTTTTATACATGACTTATTTAATCTTCATAAGATCCTTGTATGAGAGGAATTTTTCTGCCATTTCACCGACAAGGCTTAGAGAGGTTAAGCAACTTGCCCAAGACCATACAAGATATTAAGAGGGAGAATAAGGAATCCATCACCAATACCTGTAAAAGGAGAAATGTAAGAGGTACACACACTCTGTTCTATAATAAAGGGTTATGCACGCCCTAATTGATGGATTCTATAACCACATCCGTTTGAGTTTGCCAAAGGGATGCTGATGCAAAGTACCAGAAACCTGTTGGCTTTTATAATGGGGATTTATTTGGGGTAAAAGCTTGCAAGTTCCAAGGCCATGAAATATCCAAATTGAGGCATCAGCAGAGATGCTTTCTCACTAAAGTCAGCTACTGTTGATCCTGGCACTGTTGCATGTGGTGAAGCAAGATGGCGGCCAATATTTGCTGAGGCCTCTGCCTTCCTCCCCAGAATCTAGTGTCTCCTGGAGCTCAGCTGTGACCAACCAGGCATAGGGTTTGTCTCTTCCTGGGCCTCAGCTCTTTGAGCCTCTCAGGGGCTTCTGTTTTCCTGCAGTCCTGTCTCTCACATGGCAGAATCAAATATGGCAGCTCCCGCTTCCTGTGTCTGTCTCTCTCTGTCTTTTTTTATATCAGACCCAGCAAGTGGGATCATGCCCCACTGATATAATCCAGTCAAAGTGTGGGTCTCACACCCACAGAAATGGATTCATTTAAATTATAGTCTTTTGCTTTTGGGGGTTCACAAAATTCTGTAATAATCCCCAAACTTCCTAACCATGAAATAATATCTGTGGTTGCATTAGAAACATTAGCTCCCCTGAAAAAGATGCCATCACTATCCAGTGAGGGAAATAGATGAGAATTTCGTTTCTGGGGACCAGATGAAGGGTCTGAGCCTTGCTTGAAGGAAATATATCAAGTTCTGGGAGTTGGGTGTGGGTATCAAGTTAACCTTAACAACACACAAAGGACAATCAGGATAAATTCTACTGAAGGACAATCAGCACTCAAGTGAGGGAGCTGGAATTGAGGCTCAGAGGGATGAAGTCCTGAAAAAAACAGGTGAAGAGAAAGCTCAGAGAGCACGCATGGGAACGAGGGTACAGCCATGGCTTTATACACGGAAGTTGCATGAAATGGAACAGAAAACTCAAGAGGCAGAGATGCATGGTATCTTTGGGAAGTGGGATTAAAAGTGATGGAGAAGATGGTAGCTGGAATCTGCTGCCTACTGCTAGTCGGGGATGTAGCTAATTAGTTTGAGTTGGTTTGCTGATGTGGGAGACCAGAAAGCAGCTGCTGAATGAAGCAGGTGAGGGAAGTTTTGGGTAACAGGAACTGCAGCGGCGGGCAGAGCTTCTAATCCCAGAAATGCCTCTGACAGATTATAGGTCCTTTAAGCCCCCATTTCCTTATCTATAGAAACTGCCATGGTAGCATCATTACCAATAGGGTTGTGTGTGGATTAAAGGACCTGCTTCATGTAAATCATGGACTTAAGGTAGTGTCTGAGATATAGTAAGTGCTCCAAAAAAGTTATTAACATTGTGCAAAAACATTTAGGATTGGTTAATGAGTTATTAAGGGTTATTGCTTTTCCTGGTAATAGTTTATCTAAAAATATGAATTTCTTGGGGGAAGAAGAAAAAGGGGAGATAGAGTAAAGCAGAAAGAAAAAGGCTGAAATTAATATGGCATACATCTTCAACTTAATAACACTAAAATCTCTCTACCCACCGTCAATATCACCAATACTTTCTTACAGAAGTATGCAAGCACCAGGCTGGAGGGCATTATGTCTACTGAGTACGGCAGTGCAGAAAGGGATACTGAGGCTCTACAATCACCTCTGCCTCCTTCTATTGCATCCCAAAGAAGCAGGCATACATGCTTTCATTAAATGTATCAAAACTGTCACCCCAGAATTGCAAAACTTTTGATGTTGCTATGGGGCACTCCTGCCAGCCAGGTCTCCAGATCAGTTCTCCATTTGGGATAGGAGCTCAAAGAGTATTTACTCAGCATCTTAGTTTGCCAGGGCTGCTGTAACAAAGTACCACAGACTGATTGGCTTTAACAACAGGAAGTTATTAACCCACAATTCTGGGGTCTACAAGTCCAAATCAGGGTGTTAGCAGGGCCACACTTTCTCTGAAGTCTGTAGGGTTCTGACGGTGCCTTGCCAGCCATCTGTAACTCAATCTCTGCCTCTGCCACGGGGCCATCTCTCTCCTTGTCCATCTCCTCCTACCATGTCCAAATTTCCTCTGCTAATACGAACTGCGGTCATAAGGGACTAATAAGGACTCTGGTTCAGTTGGCCTCACTTTAACTAGTATCTTCAAAGATCCTTTTTACAGGTGGGCTCCCATCCATAGGTCTGGGGGTTAGGACTTGAACGTGTCTTTGTGGGGGGCATAATTCAATCCGTAACGCCAGTATCTGGCTTTTCTCCTGTTTCATTCTTCTCGGAACCTCTCCTTATCACTGCACAAGCCTTGGCCTGCTGCCGTAGCCTCTTTCCCAGCCTGACTCTCATGCCAGCCCTAATTCACAGCTCTACTGTAAAGCCCTAACACTACCATCCCCAGCATCGCTGTCACTTGCTTCTGCTGCTGCTGATGGGACCTGCTGCCTTGGCAAATAAAGCCCTTGGGGGAGATGAAGGCCAAGGCTGGACAGCAAACTCTCTGGACAGGGCCTCAATGGATTTGCTTCTATCACATCCCTTCCAGGCAGCTCTAGATGACTATGGTCCTAACTTCTTGTCCTATCTTAATTCTATATTGAGGCTTTTCTGTTCTAATGGCTTAAGGGGAGTGGAAAGATAGAAATATTCTGGTTTAATATTTATTTGTATTAGTCACTGCTCAAAACACTTTTATGTTCATCTACATGTTTATCCTCACAATGAACCTTGATTAAATTCTTGTCCAAGGTCTCAAGTTTAGTCAGTTGTTGGCGTCTGGATGAATTGATATCTTCTGATTCTGTTTCTTCTAGCTGGTTCCCCATATTACCAAACAAAATCTTCCTACAAAAACAGTGGTTTTTAGTATCTCATGTTCTGACAAAAGGTGTATGTGTGTCACGTCCCAACTGGGAAATGGCCATTTTTTTAAAATGCCTAGCCAGGTATTTGGGATGTCGGGGATTCTGTAGCCTGGAACTCTGTGGCAGGGTCCCAAATACAAACACTGTTTTTATTTTTATTCAAAGTCCTAGGAGAAAAAAGCAAATCCTTTCTCTCTGTACTCAGCATGAATGACCCAGGAGACTAACTCCGTAGGTTTGTAGCTGTCAGAAAACTGGTACAGAATGCCTCTCTTTCCAGCACCAGCTCTTACTTTGGATGTGCTGTGAAGTATATGCCGCAGTCAGCAGTGATACCATTTCATGAGGTTCAGCCAAAGTCAACAGGCTTTTATTCCCAGAATATCTTAGCCCAAAGACATAGCATCCTTTTTGATACCTAGCCTCAGAAACTTGACGGCTTGACTGCTTGCCTGCAGCTGCTGATCCCTGAAGAAATCAACTTTTCTGCAAAAGCAGGAAGGAGTCCCTTAGGTTTAATCTATGGCCCTCTTAGCAAAGTGCCATGAGGAACTTATGATCCCCTATTAGGAATCCATTGACCTATGAAAAATCACAAGCAGGACGGCTGTAAGCCCTATTGTATGTAAACACATTCTGTGTAGAATAGATCCCCTTACTATTTAAAACATAAGTTGCAATCTGTGTATTTGTAAATCTACAGCTCAGCAGTTCACACTCAGCTATAGGTCATGTTATCATAGTCTCTGCTTTCTTCCTGGAGGATGATGATTGTTTCTCACTCTTCCTTCACACCCTTCTCCTCGTGGGCACGAAGGGCTCATAATAAGTAAGTGTGGCTCACACCCTGAAGATTCTGACTTGCATGTCCTTGGCTAATGCAAATAAAGCCAGCTTTCTCTTTACGGCCACAGAAGCTTGCTTTCTCTGTCTCCAGCTCATAGTCTAATAGCTGACACAATAACTACCTTCGGCTCTAAGCAAGATGCAATATTGGCCCAGGGCTGCTGGTAGCCCCCTGCCTCGAGGTTCATGTATGCTTTGGAAGTATGTGAACTTCAGTGGCCTCCTCTGAAATTTATACATGTGCTTTTGTGCAGCTTTTTCAGGACACTCAGCTTTTATCAATTTTCAAAAGTTTTGGATACAAGGTGCAGAACACTCTGCGAGCCTGAGAACTTCCTGGAGAGGCTTTATTGGTGAGTCTTTACAATGTTTCTTCTACTCTCTGATTTGTGACAACTGATCTTACAATAATTTTATAACACATGGTCTATTTTCCAAGTGTGTCCAAGGAAAAAGAGTGGCCATGAAACAAACATTTCTCAATGCCAGCAAATAATCTTCATTCTAGAGTCTTCTTGAAACACATATATTGATATTTCAGTTAAGAATGACTCATCATATGGGAATCCTGTATTTTATGCATGATTGTTCTGTGAACCCACAACTTCTCTTGTAAAGGAAAAAATAAAATAAAAAGGAATGGCTAGTCACGGAAAGTGGTATCCAGTCACCTCTCTGAAAGCTTCAGGATTGCTTTAAACATGCTTTAAACATGACTCTACCTTTTCCCAATAATAGGATTTCTCTCTATTGGTCATTGGCTTCGTAAGGTCATCAGTTTAACAAAACTCAAATTCAGTTTTCAGAATCTTGATACTTTACCAATGATGTTGCCAGTTAGCCAAGGCAAAAGAAGAATTCACCATCACAAACTTAAGCCTCTACTACATGGAAACAATAGTACCAATTTCTTCCAGTTCAACACACTTCTCACAGCATCGTAAGAATCCTAGGAACATTTGTTACGGGACACAAAGAAAGGAATCGACGTATAGATTCCTTTCGTAGGAATCTTTGCTCCCTATTTGGAGAATTTTGCCCTTAGGAGTCTCATCCAGGATTTCTAAAGGTTCAGAGAACCGACAGTCATTTAAAATCCTCCTTCCAGATCACATTTTCCAAATTCTTGATGCTAGATATACTGCTCTGATCCAGAAGTATCCTCCATGGAGACAAGCAGGATTATCTAGAGCTGTGCTGGCCCATACAGTAGCAGTTGGCCACATGTGTCCACTGGCTACATGAAATGCGGCTACTTTGAACTGAGATGTGTTATGAGTGTAAATTAGACACCATTTTGAAGACTAGTATGAAAAAATAAAAGAAAATATTTTATACAATTTTATACGAATTACTTATTGAAATGATAATCATTTTGATGTATTGGACTTAAAGGTATATTATTAAGATCAATTTCACCCGTATCTTTTGATTTCTTTAATGCCGCACTGTATATTTCTATCCAGTAGCTCTGACTGCAATGGTCAAGATCCTAAATAGCATATAAGAGAAGGTAACACTTCAAGCTGTCTAGAAACAACACCCTCATCAGCACCAAAAGGAGATGTTAAAACCAGCCAGAGTCAAAGGGCAAATGAAGGGTGTCACCACAAATGCAGGGTGTGAGAAAGCAAAAGAGAAGAGGAAGATAAAGTAAACCTATGAAAAGCAATGGGGGAAAAAGAAATCCCGTCTTAAACCCCAACGACCAAGCAATCAGAGTGTAATAAACTACATAAGTACCAGAAGAAAATGTAAATGAATTCCTCTGAAACCTGAGTATAGGAGACGGTTTTCTAATTATAACATAAAACCCAGATATAAATACATAAGGCCAAAAAGCAAGTGAGAAATTTTAAGAAAATATTTGCAACATACATGCCAGACAAGTAGCTAATGTCCCTAATACTCATATAAGGAAATTTAAAAATTAAGAAAAAGGCCACAGATTCTAGGTAAAAATAAACAGATTGAAATAGATAAATATACATATAAAATGCCTCTGAAACACATGAAAAGTTTTCAGATTTATTCATAGTAGGATAAATGCAGTTTAAAGCTACACTACAATACTATTTCTCATGAGAAGATTGGCTAAATTTCAAAATCTTGACAATCACCTCTGCTATCAAAGAGTGGAGAAACAGCTTTTCCCACACTTTGCTGTATGGGACCACAATGTACAAAATAGTACAATCTCTATGCAGGGGAACTTGTCAGGATCTTACAAAACTCCATTTGCATTTCACCCTGGACTCTTACTCATTTTAATGTTTAATCTGGCCAGTAGGAGCTTGATCTGGTTTGCTCCTGTATCATCTAGATAAGGTTCCATAACTTTGGAGCACACTCTTAATTTGTCACAACAAGATTTTAAGGTAATCACATACCTTCCCTGCTCCAGGCAGGGCATTTATTTCCAGGATATATTGATACTCCAAGTTGAAAAGAGCAAACTGCTTTCTGCTAGGGGCTTTTAATAAATAGACTCACAGTCGGAAGCTTTTAATATATGTGTATAATATTTATATGGGAAGAACACTTGCCTGAGTATATCTTTCTGTATAGTTCTGCTTGTTTGAATCATGTTAACGATCAACATAATAAAAAATTAAATCAACGAGAGTAGGGGGAAAACCCTAAAACTGGATGCAAATGAACTCAACTATATTTTAAAAGAATAAACACACTGAAGTTTAAGAAGGTTCTAATCCAGGTAACTTTTGAATAATGCACTTTGACTTTTTACCCTTATCTAAAAGGGGGGAAAGAGCTGCAAACAAATATTGAACTCTTCTTCATGGGCTTGTTTGTTGGAGTGTAGGAATAATAATTTTGAAACTATTTTGTGTATATTGTAGAACTGAGTAAATAAATAAATATACTGATGTGTTGGAAGCCAAAGTATCACTTCAGAAAAGAGCTACAGCCTGAGATCAGGCAGCCAAAACCCTAGACGACTCATGATTCTGTGTGTGCGTGTGTGTGTGCGCGCGTGTGTATTTTCTAGCTGTTCTCTGAAAGGGCCTAAAGCAAAGAGCAGACCCAAGGACCAGAAGCTGGCTTCTAAGTACTATTCCTAACTAGAATCAGTACTCCTTCTTCAAGGCTCTAATAGGGCTGGGGAAGGAAGGTACAAAATAAGCATGGAGCATCTTATTTGTGCCATAAAGTAACACTGTGCTCCAAAAGTGAGATAAGCATGTGAAAAAGACACAGGACCAAGCCTGAGGAGGCTCTTTGGCCATCAAAATGATCAAAACAAGGTTATAAACATTATAGAAAATAAGAATCAGTGAGTCCCAACTCATGATATTATATTTTATATATACTATATATACTGTATTATATGTATAATGAGAGAAAGAGCAAGATTATAGCTAGGTCATATATATAAATGTAAGGTAGGTAGGTAGGTAGGTAGGTAGATAGGTAGATATATGGATAGACAGACAGACAGACAGACGTGGATTACCTTAGAATTTCAACTTATACAAGGAATGATGGAGCCATCAAATTACTATTTGCAACTGCCATAGTAAACACTGATTTAGGTCAGCATCATCAACAGGTGGGGTGACAAGTTTTGATAAGAAACAGAATACTATATACTCTCAAAGTATTTCTGCACAAATTGTTTATTTATTACAGAAGGCAGCTATTATGAAGTGTAGAAACTAGACAACAGCTTAAAGTGCTAAAGTTCCCATCTCCAGTGAGGTGAACATGAGCTCCATGAGCCTCTGGCTGTGATATCCTGAGTGGGATACAAAGTCATTCACCCAGTATTTCAGCCAAACATGGATAAACCATCAAATCATGAGGAAATGTCACAGAATACCAAATGAAGGGCATTGTTTTATTGAATTCTTCGTACATATCAAAGGCATGAGAGACAAAGAAAAGCTAATGAATTGTTCCAGTTTAAATGATATTAAAGAAACATGACACCTAAATGGAATATAGGGCCCTGGACTAGACCCTGGACTGGGAAAAATGCTATAAAAGACATAATTGGGACAATTGACAAAATTAGAATATTGACACAATTAGAATATGGACTATAGATCAGATTAAAATATTGTATCAGAGTTAAATTCCCTGGCTTTGATAATCATGCTACAAATATCTAAGAGAATTTTTAGATATCAAGAATTTTTTCTTGTTCTTATGAAATACACACTGAAGTATGATGGGGTAAAGTGGCATAATTTATGATAACTACTCTCAAATGGTTTAGAAAAGAATAATAGCATGAATTTATAGAGGGAGAATAAAACAAATGTGGCAAAAATATTTTAAACAGTGAAATTGGGTATAGGGTATACAGGAGTTCTTTGTGCTATTCTTGCAATTTTTCTGCAAGTTAGTTCAAAATAAAAAGTTGTTGCTGCTGTTTTTAATCACGTCATTCAGCTTGCCAGAAAAGAATAGAGGCAAACTATGTCCTTTTCTCAGAGAGAATCCAGGATCAGGCAAGATCTCCAAAATGGATGTGGACACTATGTAGGCAGGGAGAGAGGAGCTCATCTGGGAGATTCCTGTGACCTGATCTGAAACAGGCCCTGCATAGATTCCTTCAGTGCGCGGAGGAGGCGGCAGCTGCTAAACTGAAAGGGACATAGGTCTCAGACAAAGAGATGGTCATCTCAGCTGGCGCCTGATCAGCCAGATCCCCACCTCCTCCACCACCGCCGCCCAAATCTGACCATGCCTGGTATCTGAGCCTCCCCGCTGCTATAACAAATACCACACAATGGGTTGGCTTAAACAACAGGAATTTATCAGTTTCGGAGGGTAGAAAGCTTGCTTCTGTTCTCAGGACCGACAGTGTTTGGACAAACCAGTGATCCTTGGGGTTCCTTCACATGACATGGCGATGTCCTTTCTCTTCTGGGTTTGTTGACTTCCGGTTTGCGGTTCCTGCCCCTGGCTTTCTCTCACTGTGCCTGAGTTTCTTCTGCTCTCAAAGGCCTCCAGTAATCTGGAATAAGACTCACCCTCATGCAGCTGGGCCACAGCCGTAACTAAAAATAACACCTTCAAGAGATCCCTTTTACAAGGGCTTCACATCCGCAGGAATGCAGATTAAGAAAATGTAGAACTTAGGGTACATACTTCACCCTCCACACCTGGCAAAACATAAACCCCTTGAAACACAAATCTACCGAGGCTAAAGGCTATCATTTTAGCCAAATGGGGCTTCAACTAAGTTGAATGTTTGAAAAAACATTTAAGAAAGTTCCTAAGGATTGTAGACTTGATGTATTTTTTACATTTAATAAGTAGTATCTCCCTTTAAACTTGCTCTTCTAAAAACATATATTTTAGTACTCTGAATGACTTTCCCTAGATATATGCAGAATTGAACAATTTCTCCCTATACAAGGGGACAGTGTGCTGAGATGAGGTCTAATTTCAGGTTTAGACTTTTAGAAATTGGTATATTTCAAAACACCTCCATCTTGATAATAAAAAGTATTCCACTCACATTTACAGTCCATTCATTTGATGCATCAAAGACGTGCAAGAAAACATTCCACAGCCAGCCAATTCCTATTGACTGAATTTCTCATTTCTACAATCCAGTCATGTAATGTGTAATATGCTGCCTCCTATGAATGGAATTTCTATTTCTCTGCCTCTTAGAATGATCTGGAAGCCAAGAAATTGCCTATGAGATGATGTAAAACAATCATTCTGCCAGGATCATGCAGTAATTATGCCTTCCTATTTTCAGCTTTTCTACCTGTTCTACTTTTCACTCAAGAAGCTCAATGATTGACAGGTGAAAAGCAGTTATTCTTCTTTGCTTTTCAGGCTTCAGGGATATTCATGGGATGCCTTGAGGGGACACCCTGAAAGTAATTTAATATGTCTCTCAGGACCAATGCTTCTTCAGCCACAAGTAGGTTGTTTTCACGCCCCAGGTTACAAATTGCCAATTGTCCGATCTTGGTAAAAAGTTAATGGCTCCAAACCACCACCAATCTGATTATAACAGCATCGACTATTTTTAGTGCTTTATAACTTAGCACATCACTTTTATACAGTATCTCTTTTCATCCTCACAATGTAGTGTCCTCATTAAAAAAGAAATTGGTCAAAACCTGTGACTGTAACTAGTAGAAATGAGACTCAAAACTCGACCTTCTTGTGCCCTCTCTAGTGTTAATCCACCCAACACAAATGTAAACACATGGGAAATGAGCTTGGAAAGGCATAACCAGTTTGACAAATGGAGCTCCCTATGGGAGCTGTAGCTCCTGTCTGGGACCTCCCCTGCTTCTGTGACTTGCGGGCATTGACCAGCCTGTGGACCCGGGTGGGGGAGGGAGAACAGTGTGCCTGGTATCAGTTTTGGGAAGCCTGTGCTGCACCTAGACACAACTACTTAATTACCTCAGGGTGGGAAAGCCTCTAACATGCTCTGGTTTTGCCTCTAGTTTCTTGGACAATGCATTTGCATTAGCCCAACAGAATTCACATCACATAGAAATTTATTAGATTTTACACAGTAAAGTTCCCTTCGTAATGGGAAACACCATGGCATTACACAGTAGAAATAAGAGTATGGGCTGCACTAAGGAGTCTGAGAAACCACCCCCATTTACCAGCTGTGTGAACTTTGTAAATTCATCTAACTGACCTTCAGCTTCCTCACAGATAAAACAGTGTACGTATGCTTTCTTTGTAGAATTGTTGAGAAAATTAAGTGGGGGAAAGCTTGGCATCAAAAAAAAATGAACATTAATTTCTTTTCTCCCAAGTAGTTTTAAGCAAGTTTGAGGTAAGTTCCTCATCCTTTGAGACATTTAATAATTATAATTATTTTAATTAAATTTTAACAGCATCTTCAATTTGAAAGTTGAAAAAGAAATGTTGGCTAATAGGTTATTTTTGTCACTGCTACCATTTCTCATGACACTACTCTTCTGTGTTCAATGCAAATTAGAAAGAACAATGCAGTTTTTTTCCTTGCCCTTGTCATTAAGAGATTTTATGTATATTGTTCTAATATGATGCAGATTTCAGTGGTGAACCAAGTTCAGTGATGATTCTTTAAAATGCTCTTAGCTTTTAAAACAATTTGCTGCCTATCTTAGATTTCCAGGACTGCTGTAACAATGCACCGCCAACTAGGTGTCTTAAAACAACAGAAATGTACTGTCTCACAGTTCTGAAAGCTAGAAGACTGAAATCCAAGTGTCGCCAGGGTCATGCTCCCTCTGAAGCCTGTGGGAGAGAATCCATCCTTGCCTGTTCTACCTTCCGGGATCTGCTGGCAATCTTTCAGGTTTCTTGACTTGTGATGCATCTGTCTCCATCTTCACATGCCCTTCCCTTTGTCTGTGTGTATCCAGTTTTCCCCTTCTTATAATAACTCTGGTCTTATTGGATTAGGCCCCACCCTAATCCAATTTACCTCATCTTAACTAATCATATCTTTCAAGATCCTATTTCCAAATAGGGTCACATTGGTGGGAGTGGAGGTTAGTATGGGAAATATTTTGGGGGCACACAGTTCAACTTATAACACTCCCTTTGTATTATCAATGTTGAAATGCTCACCATTTACTTGATAGCATCTTCTTTTTTATCATCTCTTAGATCTTTATTAGAATCAGAATGAAAATATTCCTTTTTTAAAAAAAAAAGACATTACAATTTATAAGGGAAAGATATGAAAAGAGTTCATTTTAAAAACCTGTGGAAGAGGAATTTGTGTTTTAGTTTTCATGATTCAGGGAAGTCAGTCAGGGTTAAACCTTTTAAGATACATGTTCACACATGCCCACACACATTAAAAGAGTTTTCTTTCCTTATTTAATGGAATATAACTATATTCCTTCACAGAATATTTTAACATGATGTTTTATGATATTTTAAAATCTTAAATCAGTATTAATTAATACACACAAAACTCCCAATTTCCATTATTTGCCCCATAAAAATATCCTAGGATCCCCATCCTACCATAGAAATTCATGTGGAAATGTGCTCTGAGACCATACTTCATTATTTTTGAAGTCTTGCAAGCAGAAGGAAATGAAACAGTTTTTTTTTTTTTTTAAGCCAGGATTTGCTTCCAGGAAATAAGGGTGAAAATCAGATTTTCCAGGGTTGGGCATAGTCTTTGTTTTGGGAAGGATGGAGCCATCTTGATAATTGAGAGGTCAATCAAGCAATCCCAAGCAAGCATGAATTAATCCAAATACATATAGCTCTGACCAGAATGGAAGTATTCTAAGTAATGATGTAAAATTATGTAAATGATCCATTAAGGGATTGGATGCATTTCTGAAGAAATGTATTTGTACATTAAGGTATTTTCAGATTTTCAATCAGTTTCTGTTCATGAGGACAAGATAGAAAAGTAAAGAGTAGTAATGCTGAGTAGTAACAGATCCCAGAAACCTGATGACAGAGAGGAAGCAGGAAACTTGACCATTAGACTTCAGGGATATATCATACCTGTGGCAGTTTGATATTATTTATGAATTCCAAAAAGAGATATTAATTATGTTTGTAAACTTGTCTGTTCCCCTGGGTGAGATACCCTTTGATTATATTCGATTCAGTTGAGATGCCTTTGATTAAATTATGGTCAGATTAGGGCTTTGATTCAACCACATCATTAGGACAACTCAGTTTGAGTCCCTGCCCCCTTTGTGGGCTATATACATGGACTTTCAATCAAGGACACACACAGAAGTAGATACATGGAAGCAAATAAGCGAGAAAAGAGAGTTCCACAGACACAGAAGAGGATCCTGCAGTCCTGGGAAGAGAGAGAAGCCATTCGCCTGATAGTCTAAAGCTGACCTTGTGAAGAGAACAGAGCAGCTGAGCCTGGAAAGAAATGCACCCTGGGGAGAGAGACGAGACCTATGCCAGCCTACAGCTGAGATTGGAAGAAGCAGGGACCATGGAGTCTTAAGAGGGAAGAGGAAGGCTGAACTCTCACAGACATCGCCTGCCATCTTTCTTCAACACGTAGCAACAGACTTTGGTGAGAAAGTAACCTTGAGATGGACTCTTTAGGGGCCTTGTAACTGTAAGCTTTTAACCCAAATAAATACCCTTTATAAAATGCAACAGATTTCTGGTACTTTGCATGAGTATTCCTTTGGGTGACTAATACAATGCCCAACAGTCAATTCTCATTAATCGTGTAAAGAATTCTTTCTTGCTATTCTGAAATTTTCTTTCAATGTGCCTTGGCCTAACACTGTGGTGACATTGTTTTCCCAAACAAATTAAGTTTCTTTTGAAAAGGAAGAAAAGGTAATGGATATTGGGTAGTATTTTAGTTTGCTAAGCTGCCGATAGCAGATGCCATAAAATGGGTTGGCTTTTAATAGTGGGAATTTATTAGGTTACAAACTTACAGTTCTGAGGCTGTGAAAATGTCCAAATCAAGGCATCATCAAGATGATGCATTCTTCCTGAAGACCTGCTGCCAGTGATCCTGGACTCCTCTGTCACATGGCAAGACACACGGAGGCATGTGCTGGTCTCTCCCTTCTCCTCCAGGTCTCTTTGCTTTCAGTTTGCTTCCATGGCTCTTTTTGTCTGAATTTCCTTCTCTTATAAAGGGCTCCAGATTAAGGATTAAGGCCCACCCTGAATGAGGTGGGTCCATCTTAACATCCTCCTCACCAAAAGATCCTACTTACAATGGGTCCACACCCACAGGAATGGATTAACTTTTAAGAACATACTTTTCTGGGGTCCATACAGCATCAAACCACCACAGGTAGATAATCTCTCATTCTGGCTTTTGTCTATATTCCCCAGCATGATGGAATGAAGAAAGAAGACCCAGACAGAATTGGAGTCCCTGAAGCTAAGAGAACAGGTATCCCCCAAGGAGCTAGCAAGACCCCAGATTTCCCCCAGGTCCATTAAGGTGAAAGCAGAGCTGTTAGAGTGGGCTGGCCATGCAAGCATCCCTTTTCCACACTCCAGAGCAGCATAGGGGTTCTTAATGGCTCCCATGGAAGGGAGGGCAGACTGGCTGCAAATTCTAAAAGCCCCCTCCTCACTATACACCAGTTCTCCAGAGTCAAGGTTACTTAGTGCCTTATGTGACCTGGTACCAAATCTAGTCCTGGGTTATGTTCAATCTGTAGTTCAGAAAGCACAACACAAAGATTCTTAGAAACCCATGTTATTTACCATATGCAGCAGATTCAGATCTCGGTCACAAACTCAGGTGTGCAAGAAATCTTTCTTCTTTCTTTTTTTTTAAATTACAAACTCCATTCTGCCAGACAGGTTAAATTTCATTGCAGTCAATGCATGTACTCTCTTTTCCTCAGGTTAGTCTCTAGAATCCCACAAGGAGATGTACAATTACATGACTATTTACATGAAAATGTGCAAAGTGCTTTAATTAGGGCAATCAAAGTGCTTAGCAAGAAAGTAGGAAGAGAACCGACCTGTCCTTAGGAGTTCAAAGAGGCTCATATTGGAGGCACTAAATTTTTTTTAATTTTATTTAATCTCCAATATTCCTTTCATCTATAAATAAATGAAACTGTGACCTAACAATGTCAGTGCAGGAAAATTTTAGAAATTTGGAGCAAATTATTTTTCTTTCTTCAGTTGAACAGGTTTTCTCAGTGGAAAAGCTTACTCTAAATGGGATTCCGTTGCAGCGTGCTCCCAGTTTCTGGTTTATGCCTGGCAGACAAGCTATTGGCTTATAAATTGGTCTTTACAAGCACAGCCCAATAATATCTTATGTTTATTTGGTGCTTTTTTGTTCTCAATGTCTATGATCTCACTCTATTTACACAAAAACCATGTGAAGGTGACAAAGAAAATACTTTTACTCCATTTTACAGTTTTATTAAATATAGCAAACATTGACTGACAAAGCAATTTATCCAAGTTCAAAAATTTAGAGATTATTATCGTCTTTGACAAAGTCAAAGAACTATGGAAATGTATGAAGGCGATATAATGTAGCAGTTAAGAGCAAGGACCCTGGAGCCAGCTCTGCCATTTACCAGCTGTATGACCTTGGGCAAGTTACTTAACCTCTCTGTTTTCAGTTTCTCCCTCTGTGAAACCAGGAAAATCATAGTACCTTTCTCATAGGGCTGTGTTATCAGGATTAAAGTTACATTTGTAGAATAGTGCCTGGCATAAAGTGCTATATCAGTATTTGCTATTTTATGATTATTTTGCATTGAAGATAGCAGATTTCCCTTATTTTACATTTTTCTTTTATCATCCCTCTAGAAGCTTGCTAGAAAATGGTTGGTTATAAATCGTGTGATTTATTTTGTTGTCCAGCCCTTCCCAGATTCTAAAGAATAATTTACTCTATTAAAGTAACCTTTAATAATATAATATACAAATACGCAGGGGAGAAAGAAACACAGGACACGTTTGCATACATTGGGCTACCTAGTACATGCACAACATGAAAACCACTCAGGAGACAGTCAGGCCCAGGGACTCCCCACAGCAGCATCTCCACCGTTCCCACGGCACAGCAGGTTCCTAAGCATCTGCTCCTACTTCTTCCCACCACTCTCACTGCTTCAACTTTGCCAGTCTGGCCTGCTGACTCTCCCCTGGGTTTCACATTCCAAATCCCAAAGAAAGGAGACCTGATCCATCAGTCTCTCTCCAATACAGAGCATTTTGACAGCAGGTTTCTCACACCAGACATCCTCATGCTTCATTTTAACGTGCTGTACCATGTCAGGTTGGTTCCCCAGTCTAAGTCACCATGGCCAAGCAGGTCAGGTCATAAGGCCTAGCATATTTTGAGGAATGAAAACCTCCTACTGCGGTTTTTATCAGAAGAAAGCTGTGTAGCTGGCAGGCACTTTGAGATGATGTTGGTTCCATGTCCTCTTATTAAAAGTTGTTTTGTTTTTTTCTGATTTAATTTTTTTTCACCTATTTGCCAATCTGTTTCAATTAAGTAGCTCATTTGGTCAAAATATCAGTCACTAGGAAACTACCATTTTGAAGGACCTCAGATGGTCTTGAGATGAAACATAATGTCAACAAAGAAGAGGCTTGAAGTTGGAGAGCAATGCTGGGAGATTCACCTTCTACTGGAAGCCAATTCTGTTAAGAATTCTGGACTGAATTTATGTCCTGCCTTTAAAGGCATCTTATGGGTGTTACAGCATATCACCTCCATTTTAAAGGCTGACAAATACCCACAAAAAATTGTTTAAAGGGAAAAGAGGTCTTTTCTTTCTGGGGTGAAAAACAATTATTGTAAGAGGCTGAGAAATATAGAAGAGTTAGTTGCCTTTTAGTGGTTCAAAAATTTGAACATTATTCAACATGCTGGGATGATTAAATCTTGAAAGAAAAAAAAGCTTGCTAGTTTTTAACAGATCCTGAGTTGTGTGTGCTAAAATATTAAGCTACTTTGCTGCCTATTTAGGGAATTAATTTTACAAAACTAATGTGCGTGATGACACCATAAGCTTAGAAATCTGGCCCAACAGTATACAAATTAGGAAAGTTTAGATTTTCCAATGATGGCCCTCTGTGGTACCAAAAGGAGGAAGGAGCCAAATTCAAGAATTTACCTACCTGAAGAGGGTTCACCTTTGTATTATTCAAGACTTTTACCTACAAGTGCTCAGAAAATAAACCAACTCAACCACAACTTAAACCAAAATAGGAATTTAATGGCAGGAAACTAGGTTATCACATATAATCAAAACAATACTTCAGCAGCCACACGACGAGATGGACAGATGCCTCAGGGCAGCTGAAACTAATACACAGGCCACCAACACACCCCCGTACCTCCATTTATTGTCTGATTCTCTTGTCTAGGTTTCATTCTCTCCTTCTGCAAAGGACGGAAACATGGCCTCAAACACATCTCACAGCCTTCCACCCACAAGAAAACGGACCCGCTCTCCTAACCCCACAGGAAGACTCCTGGATAAGTTGCCTCCCATGGCCAATGAGCTATAGCTCCAGGGCTTGGGTGCTGTAACTGGCCAACACCTGTGCTGGCATCTCCTTCTGGACCAATCAATTGTGGCTGAGGGATTAGGCATGTTGACAACATGGGGTTTCCCAGAGAAGATGGGGCTTCCTGAAGAAGTCTACTGACAAGACAAGACAGAGTTTTGTTCAAACTCCAAAAATAAAAGAATACAAGGCTTAATGTGAAAACAATTCAACCCTAGGTAGGGTCATTAGATTCTGGGGTTTGGGGGAAAGCATTTGTTCTCTCTACCTAGAGTTTCTATAAAGATTTTTGCCTCAGGTTGCCAAGAACTAAAAGAACCAAGAAAACACATATGGGACATATTTTAATATTAGCAAATACATTTTAGTGTTTTCCTCTAAGCAAATAAAAAATATTGCAGCAATGCCTATAAACACTGACATATTATTGCAATTTTAAAATATCAACAAAACGTTTAAATCCATACATAACTCTTTACCCTGTATCTTCACTAACTTAACCAGTTTCTGAAACACTACACACCTTGAAGATAATAGATTATTTTTCCCTAGAGTTCATGATGTATGAGGATTTTAACCTCAGTTTATTTTGCCCCGCCCCACAGGCCATACCTGCTTCATTGTGGTGAGAATTAGGAAAAGAAGAAAGCATGTCTCAATTGCTTTCCTTCTTTGCAACAAACAAGAGCATCCATTTTAAGTTCCTCTCCAAAAAACAATGTTGGTTGAAATTTTAATCTTTATTACCAAGCGCAGCATAATATTGAAAGAGAATTTAGTCCCCAATAAAAGTCAGATTTTCTGTAGTGGCTAGTAAATTGGAAACCTAAGTAATAAAAATTTCTACTCTTGTATTTCCAAAGAGTTTGACTCAGTTTTCATACATAGTAACTCTGTTCGGTTGTTTGGGAAAAGGTATAGGGGAAAGAGAAAGAAATTTTGCATTTAGCAAAACCTTACCCTTTACCAAAAGGCCTCTTTCCAATATTGCAGTTATTAAGAGGAAATAATGGACTCAGTCTCAAACATTTGAAGGCCAGCTCCACAGAGGGTCCCTCTGCTACTTTTCTCCAAAGGGCCGGCCACTTGGCATCAGGGACCAAAAGCCAGTCTGGTCCGCTGATGACCCTGCCTCATCTTTATATTGGAAGTCACACTGCTTTCCTTGTGAAAGCTCCAAATACTTTATGGGAAACATGCATTTTCTCCCCTCATGTTTCCACCAATACATGACAGTTAATTACAATCTTATGTTGGTGCTGACAGGCCGCGTTGTTCAGCAGGTTTTCACACAAAATCCTGATGGAAAAAATAAAGGACAAAAGGCATCAATTGCAAAGATAGATTTTGCCCTCTTCATGCAATAGGAATTAAATTCTCAGTCCTGAATGGCACTCAATGAAAAGCCACGAGGAATCAGAAATAATGGATCCATCCTTCCTCTGCATTTTAAAACATACATAATTGTTTCTTGGTTGACTGAATTTAGCTATCTTTCCTGTCAAGCAAATGTCTGTACAGTCTATTAGAAATTAAACCAAAGAAATTAATATTCGTCGAAGATTTCGTGTAATGTAATTCACACTCAGTAGCCCAGATATTTAACCTGTTAGCATGATAACAATGTCCCGGCTTGCAGTACTGACTGGGAACAATATATTATAATCATTCCCGTGCCAATATACTAAAAGCCATATTGTGTAAACTCGCTGTGGTTCTCCCTAGAATATAAAGAGAAAATGTCATGATAGCTTTTATGAAAGTATTAATCCTGTTTTGCCGTCCTGACTTCTAGTCTCAGATAAAACAGATTAATGTTCAGAACCATGGAAATAATTACAGAGATTAATAGATGAGTAAATTGGGAGAAGGAGGAAGGAAAATTTTGTCTGTGCATTTGTTTCCTGGTTAGAGCTTTGAATCATTTACTTAAGGCAAAATTTTGGCTCCAACGAAAGCAAGTGCGTACACAAATACTGATTATCATCAGCATTTTAGAATTCTGGCATCATCCCAATTGCTTTTGTTACTTTCACAAAACAGGCAGCTGAAGCTATTACAGCCTTCTATTTCAACAAGGTGAACTTGCGGAAACAATAGGAAATAATTTGCATGATTGTGCATGGAGTTTCCCATGAACATAGTACCCGCATGGGAAAGAGTTCTCAGAAAATGCCACTTACATTTAAGCCTCAGGAGTTATCATTTTTGTCAATACCAAGATGCGTCTTTAGGATTTTACACCCGTCAGAAGCCATACAGACCCTTCTTTTGCTCGTAAGGAAGCTGAGACCCAGAGATACAAGTGACCGGACTCTGTGGCACCCACTGACCATCAGCAGGGATCTCAAACTCATTTTGTCTGGCTTGAGGTCCATGGCTCTTTCCAATGCACCATTCCTTCATTCACCCTTCTCATTCCCAAGTTTGCATGCCGGCTGCTCACCTCCCAGCACTCAGGTTGGATCTGAGCTAAGCACGCTAAAGCAACTCTCTCTGAGGTGAGTTAATACCATCCACCAGACTCCTTACAGCGGAAATGGGTTGAAAAAGAGGCTTCCAGTACAGACTAATGGTGGAAGTGAGCCCAGGAATAGGGTCACTGCAGCTATGGAGTCTCAGACCCAGGAGCTCGGGCATCCCTACCTGGGCTCAAAGCCTAGTTCTTTCATATGTAAGCACTGCTTAGCGTCACTGGGTCTCAGCTTCCTATCTACGAAATAAGAAGGGGGTTTCTATCTCCCCGGGTCTGGTGAGGATTAAATGAGGTAACACACATGAAGTTGCTAGCAGGTTGCTGAGCATCTTCATTTTCTGCCTGGGGATTCTCTAGACATAAAAGCGCTTGACGAGCAGCTAGGAGACCACACACATGGGAAATCCAGAAGTGAGGAGCTAGCCTCCAGGGGCAACTGCCAGTTAATGGGAATGGGAATGGGAATGGGAATGGGAATGGGAACAGAGCAGATGGCTGAATGCCCTTCCCCCCTTCCTTTCTGCAGACACTTCTGGGAGGCATATTGTGGGCCCCAAGGCAGATCTCGCTGCCCACAAACTCAGTAATTCCCGCTTATACACTTTCCCTCTTTCCTCCTCAGTCCTTCATCTCTGCTCCCTGGGCTCATTTCCCAGTCCAGCTGTACACAAGTTCTTATCTCAGGCTCTGTTTTCAGGGGAACTCAAACTAAGACAACCACTTACTATGCGATCCTAGAAAAGCTATTCAGATTCATATTCTCTCAAATTCAATTTTCTCACCCCAAAGTGAGAATAATCATGCAAAGTCTCAGGAGCTTTGTAAGGATTAAAGGAGGTGACACAAATGGAAGAGCCTAACCCACCCGGGCCTTCCTTTCGTGTCCCCGTCTGGATGATGCCGACCTTCCACCTGCAGGAGCCAAACACCTGGAAGTCCTTCTAGCCTCCTCTCTCTCATACTCCATATCGAATTCTTCAGCAAATCCTGTTGTCTCAAGCTCCCAAATACATCCAGAATCCCACGGCTGCTCGCCGTCACCACAGCTCCCACCCTGGTCTGAGCCACCCACGTCTTCTCCCTAGATTCTTGCCATACCTTCAGACTGGTCTCCCTGCTTCCACCCTTCCTTCCTAAAGACAACTGTTTCCTCCTCAAAACAGCAGCAATTTTTAAGCATAAGTCAGATCATTTAACTCCTCTACCTAAAACTATCCTCTGGAAGCTTTCCATCTCACTCACGGTAGAAGCCCAAGTGGTCACGACGGCTGCTTTACGAGGCCCCACAGGAATGGGCTCCTCGCCGCCTCTCGAACGTCAGTGCCTATGACCACCTTCCTCTTCGACCCCGTTCCTTCCAAGATGGTTTCAGCCCTGTTCTTCATACATACATACAGCCCTTCTACAAAATCACACACACCCCTGACCTGCCAAACTCCTTTCCCCCTTTCACGCCAATATCACTATGTACATATTATATTCTCTGCTTGTTTCCTCTCTTTTCTCACTAGGTTAGAAACTCCGGGAAAGCAGGGACCTCATCTGCTTTGTTTATGGCTTTACCACAGCAGATAGCATTTGCTCAATTAATATTGAATGCAGAGCTTTCTAGGGTGTTTTAAGCTTTACTTTTAGAAGTATTTCATTTTGTTTTGTGTTGTTTTCAGTGGCTTTATTGACACGACACATTTTGCTTGGCATTTTTTGCTATAGAATTATATTGAGATGATATTTTCTGAAAAAAACTAAATTTCCTTCCTGGGTCAGGACCCAGAACCCTTCATTTTGTGTTTGTATGTGTGTGTGTGTGTATATATGTGTATGTATATACATGTATATTCATATGCACACTCATGCATATATGAATATACACATATGTATAATTTATATATATATATGCTTACATATATACAATAATCCAACTATGTATATTGGATTATTTCCATTTCTAAGCACATTCATTTCATCAGCGCCTCAGTAAAATTTAAATATCAAGTTTTGTATACATTCATAGGTATTTTTACCACCGCCTTCCCTCCTCGAGCTCTCTCAGCTTGGCCTTTGGAAGACTAATGAGTTTGGAAAACTCCAATGAAACGATTTTCAAAATGTTTTTAAAACACGTGTTAGACAAAACTAGCAGGTTTATACTACACACACTTCTCAGAGCCCTTTATCCACTATTATCTAATATGCATCGTGAATTCCCAGAAGTGGGATATAGTGTAGAGCATTTTCCCACACCATTTCTTAACAGATTCTCACAGGACACACTCTGTGAACACACTAAAGAAACACTGCGATAGTGTCATCATATATGGGCATACTTTATTAGTTATCAATCATAAACATGAAAATTGGTTTGTTTCAGCACGTATTTCTGAGAAAACCAATTCTTATTTTTCCATCTAGAGAACTGCTCATTTATCAAGACGTGGCTTTATGTTTCTATGCTTTTTTCATTTTACATGGAAAAGAGTATGTTCCATCTTTAGTGTGAGAAATTTTCATAAAAGTTTTTACATCCATATCAATTTCACACACTGAGTTAGGTATATATGATTTTTCTCTTCCAAAATTTTGATTATTTTTGTTAATATGCCTTATCTTAATTTTTATAAAAAAGTTTCACTAGTTTTTCCAACAGGGAAGTGAAATGCCCTGGCCTACAATTTTGTAGATTCCCTCTTATTTTCTTTGTGCAGAACCAATGATGGCCTTCAATTTGCCTTCTGCATCACATGTAATTTCTATTGCTTCTTTCAAGGTTCTCTGTAATCTGGCCTCACTCTACAGTGGATGGAAACATATTTCCTACCATTTCCTGATAGAATCCTACGCTCCTGTGTAGTCAGCTCCTGCCTTTTCTAAAAATAAGCACATTTATTTCCATTTCTAGGCCTTTTCCTCTCTTTTTCTCATCCCTCCTGCATCACTTAGTGTTCAGCCAGGGAAATGTCAGCACAATGAATGATATGGGAAAAAAGATTTATCACAGGAACTGGACATTACGCAAATATGGAAGAAGCTGGGGAGGAGGAGGTCTGCAAGGGTATTCAGGTGATTCAAGAAATGCTCGCTGATCAGTCCATCAGAAGCTCTGGCTCTCAGGACAATCAGGTTTTCTGGGAATGCCAAGAAGCCAAGCCTGCCCGACTGCCAAAGTGGTACTGGAGAGCAGAGCTCATGGAGAGATGTAGGGGAGCTGCTGCCCCCAGGTAGCCGCATTTCCGTGGGTCCACCAGCAGGAGGCCGGAGGTGAGCCTGGGGGCCGCTCTGGGTGAGCAGGGAGCGCCATCGGGAAGCCAGGTGGACGTGGGGTGAGGAGAGGGAGGTGTTGGACACTCTGACCCTGCCGAATCTGGCCATCAGTCGTTCTGACTACAGAAGCTTTCCGAGAGTAATGACTGCTTCCTGTCTCCACCTTCCCAACTGGGTGAAAGGTCTTTTCTCTTGCTCTTGTTTTTGCCTTTCTAAACCTGGAACCTGTAGGAAAGGGGATTCTGGAAAAAGTAGTTAAGTCTTAACCACAAGCCTGCACCGTCCACTCTTTGTGAATGTGGCATCCACACACACCCCCTTCCACCGTTCTACCTTCCAAATAAAGACATCAGCAAAATTATGCTTCTACCTAACATGACGCGACCATCCCTCCTATAACCAAACACATGCTCATCACCTCCCCCCAAAAGAGGATACTCAAACATGTACTTTATCCCTCATTGGTTAATGTTTATTGCTCTTATTACTCCCTCTGATACCCTTGAACTTAGGTAGTGAGATAAAGGGGACCCGCCATTAACACATTGAATTTGTTTTCTAAGGTTGTAGTAACAAATTACCGCAAACTCCTAGGATTAAAACAATAGAAATTTCTTCTCTCACATTTCTAGAGACCAGAAGTCTGAAATCAAGGTGTGGACAGGACCGTGCCCCTCTGAAGGCTCGAGGAGAGAACGCTTCCTGCGTCTTCCAGTTTCTGGTCACCCAGGTGTTCCTTGGCTGGTGGGAGCACAACTCCAGTCACTGCCTCTGGCTTCAGACAGTCGACTTCTCCGGGTTTCTCTCATCTTCTCTTCTTATACGGACACCCGCCATTGGATTTAGGACTCACACGGATTCCAGGTTGATTTCATCTTAACAGCCTCAACTAATTTCATCAGCAAACACCCTATTTCCAAATAAGGTCACATTCTGAGATTCCAGGTAAACACACACTTCTGGGAGGATACCATCGAACCCGCTGCATGCAGCTTATGTTAGATAGTGAGGAAGTGGGACAAGGGCAACAGGAAAAGAAATGGTTAATAGATATTCAAATGTATTCAGGTCAAAGGAAGGAACACTCTTAGCAGCTCTAGTCCTTGTTTCTGAAACTCACCATGCAGTCATAGTATTTATAAAGTTGCTAGTTTTTCCTTCTACCTATTCGTATTCCCATTGCTCTCAGCAGGCACTTCAGCTAGTCTTGGTTCCTTTCTGGGTGGGGTGACAAAAACTTTCATTTCTGAAGGCCCGTGTTGTTAGCATGGTTTGGGGTTGTTGAAGTTTCCCCACTACCTGTTACCACAGGACAAGGGAGCACCATGAAGCACCCAGAGGATCTCCTGAATTTCAGAACCTCCTCCCTGCCCCATATACAACCAAGTTCCCAATTTCTCAACAGTGAGGACCAAGCAGCTCAGCCAGCCGTGCCAACCCCTCCCCCACCTGCTGGGTCAGCAGTAAGACCAATTCAATGCCCACCTCCTTTTCCAGATGTTCCTGAGATTCACTGATTTATTATCTACTGTATTGATAACCTATCTTGGTTCTATTTTTGGCATTATGTACCTTGGATAAAGTTAAAGTTTTCAACATGCTCTTTCCTAATTGTATTCTACGTTTTCTAGAGTGTATCTTCTGTTTCCTTCAACCAGATTTTTGGTTCCTTATGGGCTCTCCCTCTTCATCTCCTAGAGAGATATTTTAATTAACAAACACCTCCTTAGTGATCTTAAGAAAGTCACGTGAATTCTCTGTGCTTATATAATTGAGCACACTGAAACTGCAAAAATTTATGAAAAAACCCTGATACAAACATTTCAGCTTTGATTCCCTCTGATTTATTCATCTCTGATATATATTTTTCTCCCTGGAAGATTTTTCCAGTTTCCTAGCAGCCTAAGCTGATGGGGACTTACTGAATGAAAATTAATTTGAAAGCACATCATGGCTGACAAAACAAAAATAAATATGGGATTATCCACTGTAGATAATACAAGCATACTTTTTTTTTTTTTTGGTATTACCGTCTCTGCTGATTCTAGTCTTGGAGTACATAGCTAAATGTTGCAAAACTACTAGTAGATTCAAGGCACTTGCTAACTCTCAACATTCTTATGAGTAAATAAGAACTAGTATATCAAAGATATAAACACAGGTAAAATGAAATTTAGGATGAAATAATTATCTAGAAATTGCACTCATCGCAAGAGTCTCCAGGCCAAGGGCCATGTTCTATCAGCCTCTTTAACTATACTGTTTAATACAGTATCTGACACAAAGTAGGCACTCCATTAGTAGTGGTATCATCATTACTATTATTATTAATTCACAAAAAGAAATGGCTGGAGCAGTGTTAGTAAACAGGATGTCAAGTCATTCCAGACGTTTCTTTCTCATCATTAGGAAGGAGTTTTACTGGTGGCTTCGGATCAACACCAGGAGGGCGGAGAGAGAAGAGGGATGGGGCTGAGGAAGAAGGTAAACTACGATGCAGGCTTTCACCAAAGGCCTCAGGGGACCCCCCAGAGACCTCTGCAGCTGGGAAGGCCCCTCAGAGTCCTCCTTACCTGAGGCATGAGGACCAGGCCCTTAGCAACAGGCTGCTTCCTTGTGGGGAGACAGCTCCTGAAGCTAAGCCAGTACCCAGAGAAGGCCTCATCTGAGGTCTCTGGGCAGCCAGCACTCCTGGCAACTGGGGAAGGAGAGCCTCCTGCCTGCAGGGAGATAAGCCTCCACCACATTTTCTATCTGAATTTTCCAAATAATTTCCTCAACAGTGTTGCTGGATTTTCTCTAGGTTACTGGCTAAGCTACAAAAAATGAAGTTTAAGTGCAAGCCAGTTCAGTTAGGTCAGTAATTTATTAAGGAATGGAGAGAAGAGAAATCGGAGAAAATAACAGATTATGGGTCCCAGGTAGAGAGGAAAGGGGCTGAGGAGAGATAAAGAGGGCTGATTTACAGACTACAAGTCCCCATTACAGGTTACAAATCCCCAGGTTTACTTGTGAGCTGATCCGGGCAGAGGGAAAAAGGCAAGAACAGGGCAAGGGAAAAAAGGAAAAAGGGGCAATTTAGCTTCCACACTTGCTTTTTGAACCATTAATTATTCCGCCCCTTTGCTAATGAGGGGAGGAGTCCCACTGTTTGTTGTTTTGATTGATTATCCCACCGATCAATCCCCCGGGAGGACCCAATGATAAGGCCCCAGGAGAATATCCTGGGCTTCTCTTTGATTCTAGAGGAAACCCTGCTCCAAATGGAGGTTCTCGCAAGGTTCTTCCAGCAGCCACCTTGTGGGGTGTCCATGGCCACGTGGGTTTCCTGCCAGGGTCCAGATCCGTCTCTTGATTTCCTAATCTAGCCTGCTTTAACAGCATTTCATTGTGTGTAGTCAGAAATTGAAAGCATGCAGTTTTGCATTTTTAATTTTTCTAAAGAATCCAAGATCTAATTTTCAGGTACCTTTCTTCTGAGCTGCACAGAGGGATGTTCTCTAATAGGATAAACACATTTTTCAAGCATAAATGACAAATTTTATGCAGAATTTTTAATGAATTGGGAAATGCACCAGCACATGTAGAACATTAGCACATGGGCAGATGGCAAAGCCCACTTCTCTGAAAGGAACAGCTCCACGGTAGACTTGGGAATCTGCCTGAGACCCTTCCCTTTCCCTCTCAAAAATGATTGAAAGATCATTATTTGTCGTTTATTTTACGTGAAGGAGAACAGGCAGGGGAAGGGTGAGGGAGGGAAGAAGACAATGAATATTTATGGCCTTCTTATTAACTGTTCAATGGACTATAAAATTTATTCCATAGGGCATGTTCAGCATCTCACAAATCATTTTGCTCTTCAGTTGAAAAACCCACTCATGTTATGACCGAACTTTCTTCCTTCATCTCCTAACTTCCTTCCTCCCCATCTTCCTTTTTCCTTTCTGTTCTTTCTTTTGACCTCAGATACAGAAGTTGGAATAAATCACATATCTCAATCCACCCCAGACATTTGTTCTTGCAAGACACACTTCTTCCCATAGAAATATATTTTTATTTGTTCATTTATTTTTCATTCATTCCTCTCTCCCAGACAGAAATGCCTAACATGTTTGATGTGCACAATTCAATTTGCAAAATACATAGTTTGTGCATGTTTAATTTGTGCTAATTTTACCATCGAGCTCATTCTGTTTCTTCTACTGAGCAGCAGTTTTTGAGATCCCGTCCCCACTCCCTACCACAAACAATTCTTCAGTTTGTACATGCTTCTTTATGGATGTGTGCGAGCACCTTCTTGGGTGATGTATACCTAGAAGAGGGGACAATGGATCACAGCATATCTGCTCCCACCTGGACTATCTTGTGTTACCCCCAGAATGCATAGTAGGTTGTTCATATTTCAGACAGGTCACAAGTTACAATTTCAGTCAAGAATTTGATATCCAGAGTATACACACACCTGGCAATAAAAACCTTTAAAACATGGCGATCTCATTGTACACAATCCTGAAGTTTTGAGGGAAAGGTAGATAATTTAAGTTCTTTTAAAAAAATTAACTCTCTTATTTTTGTTAAATGTAGGGAATTACAGAAACCTCTTTCATTCTCCCCCAGACACTCACAAAGTCTTCCATCTTCTTTCACAGTGGACATCTTCTCTATCTTCCTACTTGCGAGTGTAGCTTGTCCTTTATTTTTCTTTTATTTTGAGACCACCCCTCACCGCTACCACAGCACCTTCATCCCTAGAAGAATTAGACCTCTGGTTCTAGGTAGGCTTTCTACATATCCTATCTTCCCTAAACCTCTTCCTCCTCACACAGAAAGCCCCTGAAGCTTTCAGCATAAGTTGCTGCCTGTGTCCTGGGCTTCCACTACTCCTGTCACTGCTGCCTGAACCGAGTAGAAAGCATGGGCGAGCGGTTCTAGCTCAGCAATATTTCCCCATCTACTCAAGTGAGGAGCTTAGACAGAACGACAAGGAATGCTCCGACTCAAAAATGCCCAGTTTTTAGGTGTTTTTAAATGTCATGCCTTCTCTGTGTTAAGCCACTACTGCTGATACAAAGATGTAATATTTTTTCACTATATCTAGTAAATCTACTCTCTTTTATTAGGAGAAACATAAGGAGCACTTCAAGTTCTCAACGGCTTTCCTTGTGGTAGGGACCTCATAGTTCTCTGATTTGGACTCTATTTGAGTTGGATGGTTTGTAGAGACAAATAATATTTCTGATGAAAGAAACTTATGAAAGCATACACTGAGCACGGGTTTCTGTTCTAGCAAAGAATAAATTGATACATATAAGTACTAGTGGGCTTTTCCTAATTATCAAGCTTAAAACTCCACTATGAACTTGTTAGAGAAAAATCACCAATTAATGCACTCTGACATATTAAAGGAGGATTTTTTTCTTCAATGACATATATAAAGACGTAACATATCTTCCAAGTTGAGACAATCTAGTGAAAAATTCCACGGACCTTGGAGAAAGATAAAAAAAATAAAATAAAAATTTCTCACTGCACAAAAAGGTAAGTCTAAGAAAAGCCACCTCCTGAAATAATTTTCTTTCATGCTAGGGAACATCAATGGAAATATTTAAAACCATTAAATTGTGATAAAATAATGGAAAGGAGCTTGGTTAAGATCAAACTCCAGGGAGACTATTAACATTTGGCTATTCTCTCCAGGTATCATTGGTAAGACTGGTGTAAAGTGTTCATGGTGATTTTAATAACAAACTTATTTTAGTTTACACTGCCAATACCAGGGGAGGGGAGCAGAGATGAGCTGGTTTCCATAGAATCTAGAACCCTGCAGAGCTGTGATATGATTCAACAAACATTTAAAGCCTATTATGGTACAAGCATATCATTCCTTCAGCACATATTGAGAGATGGCTATGTAGAATACTCTGTGCTAGTGCTTTGAGGACATGAAGAGAACAAAGCAGTTGTTGCTTCATCAGAATATTTTCAATCATTTTTCACAGAAAATAAGTAGAAAAAAGTTCAGAGACAAAATAAATTTAAACATTACAAAAAATCCATGAGCTGTTATAAGTCTGCATGACAATATATTATGGAAATTGTCACTTAATACTACTTACCCAGCACATATACACATCTATATACATGCCAGGTTTTCGAGGATGCTCTTTAACATCAGCATCTTTTAAACAAATTAGAAATGTGTCTTATATGAAGGTAATTAATAATATTGAACTTGCATGAAGTTATTAATGGTATTAGGTTATGGAATTCTGATTAATTCCAGTATTATACATAACATGGATCTACTTCCTCTTTCTTGACCAATTTTTCTCTTTCACTATTCTTCCAAATCCTTTCCTTTTCTGTTCTTCCAGCTTGCTTACTTGGTTTTGAGGAAGAGGAGAGTTATCAGGAAAGAGTGAATAGGGGCAAAACTACTTTTTATCATGTCTCAATAAAAACGAAGCCAGTTGGAAAAAGACAGCCGCCAGCCACCCCGGGGAAATACTGCTGGCACCAACATCTACTCCATAAGATTAGGAATCGTGGGCAGAGCTCTGCCACACAGTATATCCAGACAACCTGCCACGTGGTTGATTGGTCTCTCTGAAAATATTTGTTAATATTGTGTCAAATCATTTCGATTCCAGAGTTACTAGAACTATTACAGTATTTAAACGAAGTATTAGGACTCCAAACTCACATCTGGATACTTAAAAATAAAAAGGCTGACTAGTTCTTCTTTTTCTTTATTCATCCAGCATTACAATACCTCTAATACCAAAATTAGATCTCATTTTACAAATCACACTGAATAATCAGATGACTCTCAGAAATGAAGAAAATGGTACAAAGAAAAGTCTTTTGTTTTCTGTATAGAATTTTCCATTGGAGAAAAAAAAAAATACCTCCAGAGTTAAATGCATTTCACTAAAAACTAAAAAGAATTGTTTCTCAATAGAACTATTGAATTTTGTATTACCAAATTAACATTATCATCAAAAAGTACATGGTGTTGAAAAGAATTTCCCAGGAAAGACAAACTCATTAACAATTTCATTGTTAATGTAGAGCAATATCTAGGAGTCACTAAATGTCATAATGGGATTCTTCATTTTGCAAGAATGTTGGCCAAAATGATGCATATATTTTTAGAGAGTGAACCATATATCAATCATTAAACAATCTTAAGATTTTAAAATTTCAAATAAATATATATTTCTTAGAAGGGTGGAGGGATCCACTGTTTTGTTATAAAGACAGTAGAACAAATAGAACTATTCAGTGTCACTTTTTATTTTATGGTTTTGGTTACTCATTATGCTTTCCATTTGAATAGAGATTTCTCTTTCTAATTATCTTCACAATAAGCAAAGAGCTCACGTGTGCCTTCTTCACTGCAGCAACACTCATGAGCAGTGACTCTCAGGAGGACTTTACAGGGTATTATGGAGCTTTGCTTCTATTTTTGTTTTCATTGTCAATTGTGTTTGCATGGGGTATACAGAGGTTACACCATCGCTTCTCAAAATTCTATAATTCTCTACATGTAGAATTCCCCATGGCCGTGAACTTGGAGAGTAGGTGTATCACAGGTGAACCTTATCTGAGTCACACATGCCCTTATTGGAAGAGTATGCTGTGTAAGACCATGTAAGACATGGTGTGCACTTGTCTGGGAGGTGGGGATGGGAGGCTTCTCTCCAGTGCTGATCTTCTCATATCTCTGTCTTATTAGTTCCATACAGTATAAACTCTGACCTATGTTTAAATAGCTCTGGGCACATTTGACAAAGGAAAAGCAAAATGCATTGCCATGGAGCTTGGCTAAATGTTCATCAAACCAATTTCTTCTTCTTGCTTACATAGATACACCAGATTTTCCAGCCTTACTTGTAGATAGGAACTGAGTTCTGGCCAATGGACTGGGCAGAAATGACCTGTGCACCGTCCGCTAAGGCACACACAGTCTCCCATGCAGTCTCCCAAGCTCCTTCTTTTCTACATGAACTAGATCCAGCAGAGGCTGCTGTAAGAGAGGACAGTCACCACTCCCTACTGATATACACTGGATGGTGCATTAACCAAAAATAAACCTTTATGGTTATAGCCACTGAGATTTTGAGTTTTCCTGTCCTGACTAAAACAGGTGCTCATAGCTATGATGTACATGCAACCACATAAACAGCGTACTGTAAGTATCGTGAAGTATGCATGGACTGGTCGAGGGCATGTGTATGTGTATATACACACATATATATATATATAAAACACAAAAACATAAAATCTAAAAACATTCTTCTTTTCTATGTGTCCTTTACATTTTTTTATTAGTTTTTCCCCTTCTTTCTTTCAGATAACATAATAGCATTTATGTTATCAAAGAGAATCTTTACCAAATGATTATGCTTTTTATTATTCCATCATCATTCCCTTCCTTTAAATAATAAACATAGTATATCTCAAAATACCCCCATCTCATAATCTTGGAAACTGTCACCAAAAAAACTTTGGCTTTACACAGAAACTCTGGGACATTATGCTGTCTCCTCAATCGACCACACTCTTTTTTGGAGTTTTCAAATTTATCACCTTGGCCTTCTCTTTTCACTCTAGTCACAATTCTTACTTGAAATTGGCCATTCATGTTCAACTTTGAGGGCTGTTATATGCCTATATCACTTGCCTATATATCTCCAGACTCACCTTCTCTTCTAGATTCTTGTCTAATGACCTGTTAGGGAGCCACTCTCAAATGCCCTGAAGTTATCTCAATCACAGAAGGTCATCACCACACCCCTCCCCCGGACACGATCACCCCTTCCATGATATAAAAGCCTGAACTCATTGTAGATTCCTTACTTTTGCTCTCAACCATATTTAATTGGCCAATAGGCTCTTTTTGTCTCCTTTGTACCTCTCTTGAAAAGAATCTAACCCACGGTATTTCAATCCTGCTGGAATCCTCTGGTGAGCTTTTAAAAAAATAATGCCCAGGATCCATGACAGAACAAAGAACTTGAACTGGAATCTCTGGGGTGGGTCCCAGATGCTGGTATATTTTTGAC